>JAYMTP010005660.1:0-13074 GCA_036897365.1 Geranium brycei | reverse complement strand
AAAAATGACATTTCTCCATTAAATTAGAAATACAATATTAAGTTATAATATTTTTAAACATAACAATTTTAAGACACAAAAGTTGTTTATTAATTTTTATAAAATAAAGATTCACTAATTTTATGAAGAAAAATTTATTATTGTACTAGATTTATTTTTAAAAGAAAATAATTTTTATTGATATTTCAAAAAGTTATAGTTTATTTCTAAATAACAATAATTATCACCTCGTGTAATAATATTTTAGTAATTATTATAACATTTTATAATTGTTTTATGTTACAAAACTCAACTTTAAAACCATTCATCTTATTACACCCTACTTTAGATTTGTATCAAAACTTTTAAAAATAACAAAAATACCCACCCTAAAGTCTCTAACCCAAGTAACCCAAATTACAAACCAAAAGTCTTAAATAAATGGAAAAAATATCATTGCCAACTCCAAACTTTTTAAGAAATAACAAATTTGAGTGTAGTTACATAAAAAAAAGTGTAAATATAGTTTAGTAACATGAAGTTTTCCATAATTATTATATTAAGTTTTAATATTTTACAAAACTCTTATTTCTACTAGACATATTATTGTTTATTATTCCTTTATTTTTAAATTTAGAATTTGAAACGAGAATATTTTCGAACAAATTAATAATAAATGTAAACAAAACATAAGAAAATAGAAGACGCGTATGATTTTAAGAAAATAAATAAGGGGTAATCATAGATAAGTGCTCTGAACTACGATCTAATATCAAATATGTGCACTAACATATACATTGCTCGTGCGAAATCACTCAACTTTCATTGTTCTCACTCTATTAAATTTCGTTATGTTTCAATTTATTATATTTTTAATTCATTGTAAAAAAAGAATAATGTCCCTTATTTGTTTTTTAAATTTTCAAATGCATGCTGCTCATCCTCTCATGTTCTACTTCTTTTCCGCCGTCCATTTTTTTCAACGACGACCTCTGATTTTTGTCCCCAATTATCCCCTAAATCGATCAGAATACTTTGCTTTCTTTCTAGAATTTGAATTTAGAGTTATTCGTTGCCCGAGTGGGTTGATTTTTTATGAGCTTTATGGGTTTTTTCTGTGGGCGTTTGATTTGTTGACTTTGAGGGGAGACTGTTTATCAGGTGCTTACCTGCAGAATGGTGTTGAATGAGAAGATTGCGGCTCGAAACAAATAATTCTTGCATTGTTCAATTGAACCACATTTCAGGGGAATTCATTTGTGAACCATAACTGTTGCTGAGTAATATTTCATTATTTCCTACCACCACGCATGATAAGTACCGTCGATCAGAGATTAGAATCTTGTTATGCCGATCAAGGGGTTGTGTTAACCAGTCTGATTAAACCGGACATGATCTTTTGGTGGAAGGTTTTTTAATTCGAGATCATTCCTGCAAAAGGATCATAGCAACAACAATATTTACATAAACAATTGCAGCTTGTCGAAAAAAATCCATCTCATAGAGCTCACAGGTGGTGAGAGTAGACACAATGTATTGAAGGTTTCAATGGAAGAGAGCAATCAAGTCGTTAATGAAGAGGTTCACATCCATTCTGCTACCGTTGATAGGTTTGTATGAAAGCAAGTCGAAGAAGAACATCAAGAAGAAGATTTTTTGGATTCAAAGCGTCAATGATTCAATCAACTGCAAAGGGGCCATGAAACCTTTATGGAGGAGTTTCGATTACAAGGAGCTCACTTGCAACCGCAACCCGTGATTTCAACGAAGGTAAAATTTTAAATTTCGCGAAGAAAAATATTTGAAAATTTGAAAGACTGAAGAGGGCAAAATTGTTTCCTTATCTCAAAACTAACGGATTAAACTAAGTAAAATAACGAAATAATTAAGATATTTAAATATTAAGTTTTTAGCCAAGGAAATGTAAATGCAAACAATGTCCACTTAAGAAAGTATACATATCACTCTCCCTTAAAAATCAGAAGTGAAAAAAATAAGCACCTCATCAATTTGTGTGGCGTAGGAATCGATAGACCCATCTCATCCCCAAATCCTGTTTGCCACTCAATACCACTCCTCACTCACTCTATACCCACAAAATTCAGAAACTTTTTGGCTCTCAAAGCTCCTATCTTCTCCTTCTTCGTCAATTCCGTGACACAGAGTGCTTGATTTTGCGATTGAGCCATGGCCAATGTGATCATGGCCGCCTCCAGAACCCCAGTCCTCCCAGTTTCCTGCTCCTCAGCCTCCCCCAAACCCAAGCTCCCAATTTCAATCTCCCTCCCCAAAATCTCAATTTCCGCCCAAACCCTAACCTCCTCCTCATTGAAATCCATCTCCATCCTCGCCGCAGCGGCGGCGTCGCAGCTGGGACTGGCGGCGCCGTCGATGGCGGCGGAGATCGAGAAGGCGGCGCTGTTCGACTTCAACCTGACGCTGCCGATAATCGCGGCGGAGTTCCTTGTGCTGATGTTCGCGCTGGACAAGCTCTACTTCACGCCGCTGGGGAACGTGATCGACGGTAGGGACGCGGCGATAAAGGAGAAGCTGAACAGCGTTAAGGACACGTCGGAGGAGGTGAAGGCGCTTGAGGCCGAGGCCGAGGCGCTGCTCAAGGCGGCCAGGGCCGAGGTGGCGGCCGAACTCAACAGGCAGAAGAAGGAGACTCAGGACGAGGTCGACAAGATCAGGGAGGAGGGCAGGAAGAAGGTGGAGGCCGAGCTCGAGCAGGCCCTGGCTGCTCTCGAGGTCCAAAAGGAGGAGACCATCAAAGCTCTTGATGACCAGATCGCCACCATCAGTAAGGGCATTGTTGAAAAGGTTCTTCCCACAGCAGTATGATCTTCTTCACTCTCCTTGCAAAATTAGTCACTGAGTTTGTTTGTGTGTTGTATGCTTATATGTGATTCAGACTGCATTTAGTATTGGAACATATGGTGATGTGAATTTCAATCATAATCATGTAATTTCTACTATATAAAAAGATATTCATACTCTTGTTCTGGTGCAACCAAATTCACATTAAAGGTATGAAAATGCTGGATGACATAGTTCACTGATACGTATTATGCACGAATATCATATCATATTTGTATGCATCATGATGAAATTGTGATGAGGAGGTAGGAGATGAACCATGTGCATGTTATTATTCACATTTCACCCATTTTTAGCGTTATTCTTCATAACATGGCCATCATCTTGTTCTTCATCATCTTCATCCACGTTACTGGTATTGTTGATGTTTGATTACTGTAATTAACATTGTTACTCAGTTTCTGCTTGGTAATTTTCAATTGAGATTGCATTTTCGTGCGTATAGTATTGGAATATATGATAGTCACTACATTATTTGTATGTGAATGAGAATCATAATTGTGTAATTTCTCTACAAGTGAACAATATGACATTTTTATACAAAACAAAAAAGTTAATAAAATGTATGAAAATGTTGGTTAGCATTTGAGTTATAGTTTGAATTAAGAAAAGTTTCAAATTTGAGGCTATAATCATGTTTATCCTTAACTAGGCCAATCACAATTAAACTACCTTCCTTAGATGATTTCTTGTTTACATAGACACAGATATATGATTTATGAAACCATTATTTAGAAGTACATGTTGTGCAAGAGCCCTTCTGGTCAGTACTCTGTCTAGAATTAACTACTTTTGAGTAATATTAATCGATGTGTAGTAAGAGGGCATCGTTGGCTAATAGGAGTGCCGGTGGGTAGCCATCTTCTTCTTGAGTGTGAAGTTTTGATGCACGTCACTGGGATTTAAACCTCGACTATTCTATTATACTAAGGATCCAAGTACTTTACGAGCTTGGCCTAGTGGTTGGCCTTGCTTATTCATAGCCTCTTGCTAAGGTTCGGGGCTCGGTGTTGTATATGGGTGGGGTTGGATTTGGATTTGGATTTAAGGGTAATTTAGGTTCACTGTTGTACTAGTCAGAAAAGAAGTAAGTTTTGGTGACCATGGTCTTTCAGTAGTAATATTGTTGCGTTAGATTATATAAGTCCACTCTTGTTCCTCCTACAGTCCTACTATTTCTCATATTCGAGTTTGTTACAAATAATTTAGGGTTTCATTCTCAATAAATAGGTATCTTCTTTATGTATTTTCACGTCGGTATGGTGGTATTATATCGAGGAAAAATGATAAAATTGTGATGTATACTATCTTATTTTTGCATGAGGGTGGGTATATTTTGTTAATGGGAAAAAAAGTGTTGAGAACTTTTAACATTTTGTTGCAAAATGTGTATATTTGTATAAAAATGATGAAATTATCCTTAAAATCATGAATTAATATTTTTATAAAATAAAATAATAATTTTTAAACTGTAAAATAATTAATTACATAATTTGATTATAAAATTTTGGTAAAATTTTTTTTACAAAATAATTCTTAATTCTAAGGGTAATTTCGCTATTTTTGTGAAAACACATATATTTTGCACAAAAAAAATTAAAGTTCACAATGTATTTGCATTATTATCAAAGAGTACGCAAAGTACATCATGTTTTTGTCATTTTTTCTTTATCAGTATCTATTACGTGATTGCCAAGTAATACGGGATAAGTTAGAGAAATTTTGGACCGATTAGTGTTTTACTAAGGATTATCAATGTAATAAAATTCTTTCAAAAAATCAATGCAATAAAATAAAATAAATTTTTGTGATTGTTTAAGTTCATACCTATTTCCCTCAAAAAAAAGTTCATACCTACTTTTGCAAGTTGAAATGTAATTTCTCTAGCCATTAGAACAAAAAGAAAATGTGGATGGTATCAAGCTTAATCACCACTATAAATGAAAATATATGATCAATCAAGCATGAATGTTTTGGTTTAAGTCTATAATGTCAATCCCACGTCTTAGATTTGCAATTGGTCTAGCATTCATCGATTTTACTCCCTCAGTGTTAGACTTGAATTAAGGCCACATTAAGTGCGACTATCCTATACCAAGGGGTACTCTTAAATGAAATTTTCAAAATTTAAATGCAATTCTTGTGGTTTAGTCAATTCAAATAATGAAAAGTAGTTTATGGAGAATGAAACTCTAAGGATAGAAATTTTGTCAAATGAATACTATTACTTAAATTAAAAAGAAAAATCAAATAATCAACAGTGTATGTGAATTCAAAACTCAAGATTAAAATCTTGTAACACATATTTTTCAACCAAAAGCTCTTATACCAAATGTAGATAGGATTCTAAACTAAATAATAATAAACATAAAAGAATCCTAATATATACATATTAAATATTTTTAGAATGTATATATTTCACAATAAAATATAAACAACACACTTACTTGAATTCATAATAATTTGATTTGGTAGAGAATGATTTCTCTCTTCTAGACCCCATTCTTTTCTTTATCTAGAAAATAGAAATATAGTATGTGTAAAAAGGAGAGAGAACCAAAAACTATCAAAATGACATTCTCATAACTTTATAAGATAATTTTTTCATTTAAGAATTGATTATTTATTTATACACTACATCATTGTATAAAAGTAATCAAGTCCATCCATTCACACATTTTCATCAATTAATATGTTTTTTTCATCAACCAATAAAAATCAAACATTAAATCAATTATACATTTAAATGGTTAATAATTATAAGATTAAATTAATCAAGATATTAAATGAATTTAATCTTGCGCAAATAACGTGAAGCAAAAAAGGGGGTCAGATGTCACACTAAGAAGTTAAGTGTCAACATATAAAGCACTCTATATCCATACCCAACGCCTACTCCCATTATATAAGATAGATTTCTCTTCATATCAAATAATCATAAAACGTGTTCATGTAAAATAAATAAAATGAATATTTATTGAACAAATATGTATAGGATATAAAGGAGATATTAGCTACAAACAAAAAAAAACGTCAAAACGTCAAAACTGTAGAACATGTAGTGCAATGTTGTAGAACATGTTGTATCTTTCCATGTGTCGCACGACGATTCTCATGAGTTTTGACGTTTTGACATTTTTTTTGGGTTTGTAGCCGAGTGCATCCCATAGGATATATGTATGGTTTGATCCATGCTTTAAAATTTCTAAATTAATTAATCATGTTTTTATATAAGCTAATTAAACACAGATAAATCAGTCATGTACGAACTTTCACTTCATATTGTTTTTCTCGTAAAACAATATTCTTGTAGCATAACCTTTAAATGTTATGTTGTAAATAAATATATATGTATATATTTAAATTAGTTTTAATCTTTTTTTTAGGAACATATACTACCCAAACCCAAAGCCCACCCAACAAATCCAACCCAACATATGCAGTAACTACTAATCCACCCTCTAATTTCTACCCCAACCCATAACCCTCCCCACGTAACGCAGCAGGACTCAAACCTTGGCCGAGGCCAAGGAAGGAGTATTCTGGACCACTACGCTAGAGCTGTTCACAGTTTTAATCTTCTAGTTATTAAAAAATTATTTTTTCATACATGTGATAACTATTACTTTGTATTATATAAAAAGTTTGTAAATATACTTTAAATGGTTTTTAGTAAGTAACAAATATAAATGTTTTAAAAAGAAAAATGTTTCAACTATATTTTTGTTTTGTTTTAGGCTACAAGTCCTAAGCCTCTCACACATCTTCACTCATTTATGTCATTTGTATCAATTTTTATAGTGGTTCTTCATCCCTCTCTTACTTCAAGTGCCTCACACCCCATCAGCATTTTCTCTTTATCTTAAATTTTAAATAATAGTTTTTGTTATAATTTTTTTTGTACTCTGTTAAGTACTCATGTTCAATGACTATTGAATTCTCATAAGTAAACAAAGTACTCATGTTCAATGACTATTGAATTCTCATAAGTAAAAAAAACCTAAATTTAATATGATTTACAACTAAATAAGAAGACATGACAGAACACAGAATGTTGTTGTTCTATTTTATTAGTTTATCGAATGGTTCTTGGATTATCTGTTAATCCAATCAATATGTACATGAAATATATTATTATACACTCTTATCCCAACCAATATGTACATGAAATATATTATTATACACTCTTATTGCATCAAAAATAAAAACCATAACCATAAATTGATAAAAATTGTACTAAAATATGCATCATTATTTTTAAAAAAAAATTTTTAATTGGATATAATTAATTGTATCTAAAGAAATATATGATAATTTTATTTATTATATATTCTTAACCAAGAGAGAGAATATAGCAATAACAAAAAATTTTATCATCACAAACCGTTTTCTTTCTTAGAAAAAAAAATCATTCTGACAAAATAATTTAAAATAAGTTTCAACACTTTTCACTCAAACTAGGTTTATCTTAAATCAAAACTCATGCTTAAATTTAAATAACTGTAAAACAAAAATCAATAAGAGTTCTTATAATTCAAAATTTTATTTAAATCAAAACAATTATATTCATAAGAAAATAAGAGTTTCTTTTGAATCCAAAACTCAATAGTTTTGTATCCATTTTCAGATAGTTGTTTCTTATAAAATAAGAAAATATAATTGAATATAATAAATTATATCCAAAATTAAATAATGTAGAGAAAAATAAAAAAATGACATAATGCACAACCTTGAGTATTTAAAACTTGAGCATGAATTACCATTTCTCAATGTAATTTTGTTGAAACCCATAATGGTTGAATCAAAAAATAAATCATTTGAAAAACTTAGAAATAAAATTTCTAAAATTTAAATGCAACCATCATAATTACAATTATTTTGGTTTGACCAATTCAAATAATAAAAAGTAGTTTTTGGAGAATCAAATTCTCTAAAAAGAGAAATTTTTTCATATTAAAGCTGTTGCTTATTTTAAAAAAAAATCAAATAAGGTTAAATAATTATAAGCATAAAATAAATCAAAATATAAGATTAAATTTTTTGATTTGGGTAGAATAAAAATGGGAATAGATATATGGAGAAACACATATTCTTCAATCAAAAGTCCTCGTCCCAAATATTAGTAGAATTATAAACTAAATAATAATAAACATAAAAGATTTAGTCAAAAATAAACATAAAAGAATAACAATATATACATGTTAAAGATCTTTAGATTATATGTATTTCACAATAAAATAAAAACAACACACTTATTTGAATCCAAAATGATTTGATTTTGTAGACAATGATTTCTCTTTTTTAGACTTCATTCTTTTCTTTATCTATATTTTTTAAACTGAAATTGAATTATAGTATGTGTAAAAAAGAAATATGACAAAAAATTCTGAGAACTGATTATTTATTTATACACTTCATCATTGTATACAAGTAATCAAATTTATTTATTCACACATTTTCACAATATTATATTTTCATCAACCAATAAGAATCAAACATTAAATTAATTATACATTTGAAAGTGTCATGATTATGATATTAAATAAATTTAATCTTACACAAATAAGTGAAGTAAAAAACGGGGTTAGATATCACACTCTCAAAAGTTAGGTGTCAACATATCAAACACTCTATACTTAAAGCTTACTACAATTATATATACAATAAATATCAAATAATCATAAAACATAATTACCTACAGTAAATAATTATTGAACAAATATGTATATGATATATGTATGGTTTGATCAATGTTTTAAAATTTCTAAATCAATTAATCAAGTTTTTATACAAGCTAATGAAATGTAGATAAACCGGTCATGTATGAACTTTCACTTAGTATTGGTTTTCTCGTAAAATAATATTCTTGCAACATACCAACATAAGTTAGGCCAAGTACTGGTAAGGAGTTCTCTTACCACATGTGAGGTCATGAGTTTGAATCTCGGTACATAATCAAAAAAATATTCTTGCAGCATAACTTTTAAATGTTATGTTGTAAACAAATATATTTAAATTAGTTTTAATCTTTTAGTTATTAAAAATATTGTTTTTGCATGTAGATGATAACTTTAGTTTGTATTATATAAAAAGTTTGTGAATATACTTTAAATGGTTTTTAGTAAATAACAAGTATAGATGTTTTAAAAAGAAAAATGTTTCGATTATATTTTTATTTCACCCTACAACGAATTTTTTTGGGTAAACCTTAACAAGTCTTAAAAGTGTAGAACAATGTCATTCTCTCCAACACAATAAACTCTATCATTAGAAGCCTCTCTTTCACATCTTTACCTATTCATTCCAAGCAATTGCCTTTTTCTTATTTGCAATAATCTCTACAATGATTCTCAGCATCAACATTCTCCATCCAAGTATATATCTCCTAGTCATCTCTTTATATTGTACTATATTGTCTTCATCTTGCTTTATTAATGGAATGATGATGATTTAGCACTATTATGCATTATGATTAAAGTTAGCACTATGAGTATGATATGTGTAAGATAACTAATTTGAAGACTAATTTTACCATATTTTAAAATATTATAGTCAAATATAATATAATTAACTATATTTTAGTTGTTTTTAATTAACTACACCTAAATTTCATATGTGATTTTCTACTCACATACTTTAGCTTTTGTTGCAATCTATTGTACCTACTTATGTCCAATGACTATTGAACCCTCATAAGTAAAACAAAAACCTAAATCTAATATGATTTACAATTAAATAAGAAGACATGACAGGACGACTCAATGTTATTATTCTCTTTTATTATTTTATTGAATAGTTAGTTTGAATTATCTGTAATCCAGCCAATATGTACATGAAATATATTATTATACACTTTTATTGTACATAAAAATGAAAACCATAATTTTAATTGGATATACTTAACTGTATCGAGAGAATACCTATCGAGAAGCTTTTAGCTCTGGACAAACTTGTTGTGGTGTTGTCGTTATTGAAAAATCAGGAGAGGGAGGAGAGGGAACTTTATACGATATTATGTGTAGAACGATGACAAGTTTATTAGAACAAGATTTCGACTAGCCAATGTATACTTTTTGAGTTATGCAAAGGTAATTTTGAGAAAGTAATGATTCAAAAGTGGTTTACGTTACCCGAGATTAAAAAGGATTCATCCGAATCATACTCATCATCATTTAAGAGTAAGAAGGAAAAAGAATAGAAGAAAATAATCAATCTCATTTCTGTTAAAGATAGCTAGCTCCGAGAAGGATTGGAAAGAAGATTTTATGGATTACTCAAGAGGGTACACAAGAGCCTATACCATGTTAGCTGCTGCAAGTGGTGGGACAAGCAATCAGAAAAAGAAAACGATCGAGATAGAAAACATTGAACTGAATTTTACACGTATTCGAGGAGCTGTCGAGACACAGGGGCGTCTCCACCATTAAGCGAGTGAAGCCACTACTTAAGCCCCCATACCAAAAAAAAGCTCAAAAAATATACATGTATATAATAAGTGGATTTTTTTATGGATTATTGTCTTAGAAACAACTGGATGATTTCATAAAAAATAATTGATGACTAAGAAGAATAAGAAGAATTTGACATTGTAATGCATGATAGATTGTATATAGTTTATTGTTATGGATCTATCATTTTTTACTTAATTAATAAAAAATTAGAGTATCATCTCCTTATAAAATTTAAAACTTAATATGAATTTTTATGCAAGGCCCCAACAATGCTAGGGCCACCCCTACTAAGACATTGTTCAATAATGATCCAACGAATACAAATTCTGAGAAATATATGGAATGTGTGTTGTCTTGTGCTAAGATTGCACTTGGGATAACAGAGCCCATAAGATTTGAGATTATAAAAGACAAAATAGCTCAAAAATGGCTACAAGGGAAAGGATTTCAAAAAACTTTATAGGCGCACTGCATTTAATAAAAAAAAGGCAAAAGTGGTGAATACGTTAGAAAACACAAAGACGGAGAAGATTTATAAACAATTTTAAAAGCACAAAACTGATCACCTTAAGACTGTTTTGAAGAATGAGAGCAAATTGAGGTGGTAGGCAAATTGAGTGAGATCTTTGATCTTCTGATTGAAGATAAGAAAGAATCCACACCAAAAGCAGCTTTTAAGTAAGAATCTCAATCAAAAAATGTTTATGAACAACAGGAATCTTGTTGAAAAGTTGCGGAGACGCGTAAGACAAGTGCCAAATCCAAGGGTAAACGAAGGTAGATTTCATTACTTCAATCTTCTATTTCATGTTTGTAGGGGCGTCCCTACCATTAAGCGAGTGAAGCCATCGCTTAAGGCCCTTAACCAAAAAAGGCACAAAAATTATACAATAAGAGGATTTTTTTGGTATATTAAAGTTTTAGAAACAACTGGATAATTTTATAAAAAAAACAATTGGATGGCGTTAAGAAAACAATTTAGAATAACGACGAAGAATAAGAATAATTTGGTATTGTAATATAACATAAATTATATATAGTTTATTTTTATAAATTTATTTATTTATACTCCATTAATAAAATATATGAGTATCTTTTAAGGCTCCAAAAATGCTATGGCCGCCCCTGTATGTTTGTCTGTCGAGTTTGCTCTAGTTTTTTTGTCATGTATTTGACAATTTAACAACTCTAGTTTATTTATTGTCTAATTTAACTATGTCGATCATTCTATTATTGGTTTAACAATGGAGTGTTTTTTAGACTGTGCTATTTTGTTATAAATATAAACATGACATGCGTTTGATATTATGGATCTGCTTATATATATATAAGGGTTTCCAAGTTGTAACCTTGAGGTTAAGGTTCAAATTGAAGAAAATGAGAAAGTGATAAGGAACGTTGACATAGAGATAAATGAATCTCTGGTTATTTCTGAAAGAGCAGGACAAGGTACAGAGAAATAGATGCTCTTGGGAGTTGAGCTCAAAAGAGGAAATGATGCTCTGGAATGGTCACAAAATGCAGCTGGCTGAGGCCTTAGGATAACTTTGTGAGGTGCTCTTAATTTTAACGAAAGACTTACTTATTATTTTTTATATGGATTTAATGCTTTCAGTACTATTTGTGTTGGTGAATTATGATGGGAAACTTATGCCAAGTGCAATTGGGATTGATGTTAAAGTTCTATAATTTCTTCTCAATCAATATAATTATGGTGGTACCTCTAAAATTACAATAGGGATTACTGTTGGGGCATCTTGGAGAGAGATAATAAATGATTTTGGACGTGATGATGGTTTCACTGAGGTGCTATTGATTAACCAATTCAAGATTCAAGTCCATCCACCTAATCTCTTCACATTTATTACATCATGGAAGGAGTTGAGGTCGAACCGAATTTTGTAGCTCATGTGAATACATTCTCAACAACCACTAAATGGTTTTCCATGAATTCGACAACAAGACAAGATCTGTGCAAGGCTCAGCTTGTTCATTTTTATAAGCAAATGTCCTCATATGTTAAAAGTGACCAAGTTTCTGTAATAGACTCAGTGTCGGGAGTTACAGATTTTTCGAGATTAAATTAGGGAAGAAGCCGCAATATTTTAAGGATAATTACACTATTAATTGCCCGTTTTTCACCAAACTGGTTAGCTCGGCTGAATCTTATCGGAAGGAACTTGAAATTTTAAATGATCCTTATTCAATCAAGCCTTTGAAATATCCTTGGAAGATGGAAGCATAGGTAGGAATTAATCTTGTTGGGAACTTAAATGATGACACTGAATGGAAATGGGGTCAGCATGCTGAGTGTATTGATGTGGTCCACCGGATTTCACATTGACACCGTTTTACCCACATTTAATGTTGAATTTTCTCTCGTTATCCGACTTTTAGAGCCCCATTTGTACTACTTTACGCTTTTGGGTATGTTTGGTACACTTGTGCAAGTTTGTAGGTGAAAAGGGTATTTTAGTACTTTCACGAAATATAGTGGAGTTACATACCAAATCGAGGAGAATTCGAAGATCTACAACTTTGCAGAAGGAAGTTTTGGCAAATTCTAACGTCTGGGGCATGTTACGACCCCATGGGCATATCCTAATCAAAATAGGAAATTTCAGCAAGAAAATCGGTAGAATAAATTATGAAGTACAACTGAATCTTCTAAAAGGTATAGATTTTGCATACGATATCCGATTTGGGCCCATGATATATCAAAACGAACGTTTTGGAAAGACTACAACTTGGAGGAAAAGCCAGC
>JAYMTP010005659.1:0-13075 GCA_036897365.1 Geranium brycei | reverse complement strand
GTTTCGTTCATGAGCATGCGACCCGGTCTTACCGGTTATACTTGTAACGGTCGCGTGCACTTGCGCGTTATCGGGTCCTGTGGACGACTGTCTACGGGCCCAACAACTATTTTATTCTTTTGTTATAATTAGAATTACTAATAATTTGTTAGAATAAATAAATTATTTTTAACTTCATAAATTTTATTATTCAGTAATTTATTTTTAATACATTTTATACATAAAAATATTATATCAAATTACTTAATCTACCAAATAAAATATTATATAATAATAAATAATATTGTATTGAAAATAAACATATGCAAACAATCATTAAACACTATTAATGCATTAAGAAGAATTAGTGACGTTCACTTTGGTACATATAACTTTTATTTTAGTATGTGCGATGCCCTAACTATTCTCTCATAAATGGCAAAATTACTTTTCATTTTTCAAAAATAACAAAATTACCTCTCATGAAAAATCATACAAAAATCAAATGTAATGTTAATTGACAATTATACCCTATTATGAAATTAAAATTGAAGGGCATAATAGTTTCTTCTTAAAATAACACCGAATGGGACGCCTGAGTGAAGTCGGAGACGCGACTCTAGAGATGAGACGCTAGAGATGACTGCCACTGGGACGTTGAAGATACAGGCAAATCTGAGGCGAGGTGAGATCGACCGGAGTCCGACGAGCGTCTGAAGTCGGCGACGGAGGGTTATGTTTAGGTTTAGGGGAGGGGAGGGTTATGTTTAGGTTAGTTTAGAGTTTAAGTTATGATTAATTTAGAGCTTATTTTGAAAATTTGAGTTTTCTAAAGGGTATTTTTGTTTTTTTAACAAATTTTTTATATGATTGGACAGAGTGAAAATTATGAATAGTTAGAGAACCACACATTGAGCATGAACTAATAAAAGTTAGGCACATTAAATGTCATTTTTTTCTAAAATAAAAACTCGAAAATTCTTTTCTTCTCATGCACCTAACAAGATCAAACTCCCAACTTGCTAGAAGTAAATGTGTGCTTCAAATTGCTAGAATGTCTCATTCGGGATTTAAAAGTGTTGTTTTCAAAAGAATTAATAAAATAATACTGTTTAATTATGGGACATATAATAAGAAATATAATTGTTTAATAATATGTGTTATCTCAAAAGGTTTGGACAATAAAAAACAAGTAGAGATATACATACTCTACCAACACGTAACCTAACCAGAGCAAGCCAACATGGCGACTCCCTCCTCTCCGTGGACCAAACAGCAAAGTCAAATAGTTGCCAAGTTTTTGTTGACCAATAGCCGAAAAATAAAATTAAGAGAGTAATCAACAAATTTTGTTCCTACAGTAATTGGAGTTGTCAGTCAGTCCACTATTTTGAGGTAGAAATAATTATAAAGTGTAGAAACAGAAACAACATAGAAACGAAGCGCGTCCACTATCCCAATCCCTCTCCTTCCCCGAACCTCACCCCCCCAACCACCCCTCTATATATACCCCTTCACTTCCATTTTCACCCACCAATTCAACCACAACCACAACCTAAATCAATTCCCCAATAACTAAACTCTCTCTATTTCTTCCCAAAACACATACAACTCCTTAAATCTTGATTTCAAGTATACAGATTACCAGAAAAAGTTATGAGGAGCATTTTCTCAAAATCTTCTCCTTCCCGGTCGCCTCCCAATCCCAAGGCACACACCACTTTCTCGGTGTCTCTAATGGACGAGAACATCGAAACTGCACAGTCCTTGATCTCCAAATGGGACTCCCAAACCTCCAATTTCGCCGCCGTGACGTCGCTCTTCTTCCACGACCGCGACGAGGCCAAGCAGTACATCGCCGCCGTCCACGAGCTCCACGCCGCCATGCAGTTCTTCACCTCCGACCACCCCTCCTCCGACCGGCTCGTCCGCGGTCAGTCCCTCATGCAGCTCGCCGTCAAGCGCCTCGAGAAGGAGTTCTACCAGATCCTCTCCGCCAACCGCCAATTCCTCGACTCCGACTCCGTCTCCTCCAGAGCCTCTCCGAGGTCCAGCGTCTCTGATTTGGAGGACAACGAGTCCGATCTCGACGAGTCTCGGCCGGCCAGCGAGTCGGAGGCGGCCATGGCCGATCTGAAGTCGATCGCCGACTGTATGATCTCGTCAGGATACGGCAAGGAGTGCATGAACATCTACAAGACCATCCGGAAATCGATCGTCGACGAGAGCCTGTACCATCTCGGAGTCGAGAGGCTCACTTTCTCTCAGGTCCAGAAGATGGATTGGACCGCTCTGGAGCTCAAAATCAAGTCCTGGTTGAACGCCGTCAAAGTCGCCGTCAAGTCTCTGTTCCACGGCGAGAGGAGCCTCTGCGACCACGTCTTCTCCGCCTCCGCCTCCATCAGAGAGTCCTGCTTCTCCGAGATCGCCAAGGAAGGCGCCCTCACCCTGTTTGGATTCCCGGAATTCGTGGCCAAGTGCAAGAAATCCCCCGAGAAAATGTTCCGAACCTTAGACCTCTACGAGGCGATTTCGGTAAATTGGGCCGAGATCGAGTCAATTTTTTCCTCCGATTCGGTGGCGGTTGTGCGTACGACGGCGTCGAACTCTCTCCACAGACTCGCCGACGCCGTTCGGGCGATGCTGGCCGACTTCGAGGACATGGTGCAGAAGGACGCCTCGAAGAAGCCGTTACCGGGCGGCGGGGTCCACCCGGCGACGCGGTACATAATGAACTACATCCAATTCCTCGCCGACTACAGCGACAGCCTCGCCGAAATAATCGCCGACTGGCCCGCGCCACAGTCGGCTCCGCTGCCGGAGTCCTACTTCGAGTCGTCCTCGGAGTCGGCGATCTCGATCCGGTTCGCGTGGCTGATACTCGTCCTCCTCTGCAAGGTCGACGGCAAGGCGCAGCTCTACAAGGACGTGGCGCTCTCCTACCTCTTCCTCGCCAACAACCTCCAGTACATCATCGTCAAGGTCAGGTCGTCGAACCTGAAGCACCTCCTCGGCGAGGAGTGGATCTTGAAGCACGAGGCCAAGGTCAAGCAGTACGCCTCCAGCTACGAGCGGCTCGGGTGGAGCAAGGTGGTGTCGGCGATTCAAGCTCCGGCGGCGGCGGAGTTCTCGCCGGAGGAGGCGCAGGACCGTTTCAGGAGGTTCAACGCCGCCTTCGACGAGGCGTACCGGAAACAGCTGTCGTGGATCGTGACCGACGCGAAGCTCCGGGACGAGATCAAGCACTCGCTGGCGCAGAAGATCGAGCCGGCGTACCGGGTTCTGTACCAGAGGTACAGGATCCCGTTGCGGAGGGAGATGGGGGAGGAGTCGTGTGTCCGATATGCCCCTGAGGATCTGGATAATTACCTCTCCGACTTGTTGAACGTGAGCGGCGGCGCGGGGAGTGTTTCGTCATCTATCTCCGCCACGTCGTGTCCGTTCCCGAGCCAGTCGCGTGGGGTGCAACTGGGCCGGTGAGGCTCGACCGGGTCCGGATTTTCGGTGGTTGTGATTTCTCGTGCACATAGTGGTATGGATAGAGACAAAAGAACACGCACGCCATGTGAAGTGCTTTGACACGTGTGGGGTCTTGTTTTATTGGATAAGATTGTAAAGCAAACAAATGATTCTTTGATTTTTCTGATTAATATTATATTTCCTATAGAAGCTTCAAATTATTATCTGATATTACTTCTGGTCTTGGACTGACAACGAGTTGAGTTAATATTCTGTTATTTCTTGGAATGGATAATGTCAGGCGAAGCCGCTCACGTGATAGATATAAAACAATCTATAATAATTGATAAGTAACTCTATTGACATACTTGATATGGATTTCTTTCGGCTTGTTTTGATTAATAATGACAAAAAATACATTCTTTTTTATTAGAATAGAGAAACTCAAAAAAAATTAGGTGTAAATCGGGTTCAAGTTTAATTTAATATTCTATTGTTCCTTGTAATGGATAATGTCACGCAAAGCCGTCCAGGTAATAGATATAATAATTGATAAATAACTCTATCAATTGACATACTTGATATGGACTTCCTTAGGTGTGTTTTGATTAAGTATGACAAAAGAAATACATTCGTCTTGATCATAAAGGAGAAACTTGAAAAAAATTAGGTGTAAATCGGGTTCAAGATTTTGAGACTACAATTGAGCGACTTATTCTCGATCCGATCCACACCGATACAATAATTTTTCATAAAAGTTTCTATAATTTTTACAACCCTACTCAATTAATATAGGAAAAATTGCAAAAAGTTTTCCTATAATTATGTTCTTTTGTACAAACTCTCCATTTACTGTATTTTTGCAAAAACTCTCCCTTACTCGTGTTCATTTTTGCAAAAACTCTCATTTATTCATGTTTATTTTTGCATTGTCTATGCAAATTCGTGAATAAGTAATGAAAGTGTCACTTGAGTGTTAATTCAAACATACTTAGGGGTGGGCACTTTGGCAATGGAATTGGAGATCAAATCTGAACCGAACTAGAACCAGGACTATAGAATCGAGAACCGCATGTAACGGTTTCGGTTTTGATTCTTAAAATAGAGAACCGAGGAGTCCGGTCTAGTCCGGTTCTAGACCCATGCCCACCCCTAAACGTGCTAACTCAAACGTCAAACACTTAAGTGACACTTCCGTTAATTTTCATGGATTTGCACATATCATGCAAATTTGAACACGAATAAGGGAGAGTTTTTGCAAAAACAAACAATTATAAGAAGACTTTTTGCAATTTTCCCGTTAATTTATATGCTTGAGTACTTTATTTTGATTTGCTTAATTTGTTATTTGGTTGCTCGAAAGCTTTATTTTTGGATTGTTGGTGAATTGTTTTTCTTAAAAATTATAATTATTGATGTTATTATTTTTTGAACGGGACGGATACCCATAGAGAATAAGCGGGTTCGGGTTTGACGAATCTCGTCCCAACTCGTCCCGTTGCCATTCCTTTTTGCTAGATATAACCTGTAAGGCCCATACGATGAAGCCCACATATTTGCAAGTAATGGCTTGGTATTCAGATTTTTTGGGCTCTAAAACCAGAGCCCAAACTGTATCATGCACCAGTAGATTGTTACTTCTGTTACAAGTCTGAGTTTGAAACAAAATGATGAGGCCAATCTCAGGCCCATGAATTTCGTTGGTAAAATGTAAATGAATGGTAATAAATTAGGTGGTCGGTACTGAAGGCGATGTCGGCAGCTTTTCAGGAAACAATCTAGAGCAGTGTGAAGAAGAGGGGTCCGGATAGGAATGGGCCGAAGAGTAATAAATGAAGATGAGACGGCCCATTAATTTGCGTGATGCAGGGAATGGGTAATATGGCTCAGAATAGGGTCTTCCATTAATCCCAATACCAATTTATGACTTTTGCCCAACCACCTTAACCTTACCCTTTTACATTTTCGGTTCAAGTACTGTGTACCATATTAAATATATTCTCCTACTGCCCATATAAATTCAACTTAAATGAATTATATTTATGCTGATTGTTTTTTTATATTTTATTGGTGGAACAAGCTCAACCACGGTCCACGTCTTCTAAATTACTAAAAAAATATGACATGAATATTATATATATGAGTAGAATTGCTTGGTGAGCACCTAGCTGACTTCTAAGCCCTTTACAAGTGAAGAGGCGTCTCTGTCTCTGATACGAAGTCTATGACTATCATGTCAATAATCTTTGTGTTGCCCATGATTTGTTATGTGTTTTTTCTTGTGTTGTGGAAAATATATGATGCAATAACAAGAGGCCGAGAATGCTACGTCCTGGACTACCAATGCTTCAAGCCGAGCAACGATCGCATGATGGACTCTCATTTTTACCAACGCTTGATCAAGAGGTGCGAGAATCACGACGTCCTCCTCCACAAGTTCGTGGCCAAAACCATCCTCAGCTCCGGCATCGGCGAGCGCTCCTACGTCCCCAAAACCGCCTTTAACACCAAGAAAGGCACTCCCACCTTAGCCGAGTCCATCTATGAAATCGACGAATTCTTCCATGACACAATTCAAAAGTTCTTCCAACGGTCAGTATAACAAAATCATTGATTTAAATATTGTCGGCTTGATTATTTAGTTGAATTGATAATGATTAAAAAGTACATGTAATTATCTTTAACTATATATATGTCATTCCTACTCCCTTACTCAATTGTTAAAAATTCGTTCAATCAATGTAACATTTACATGTCTTAACATTAAATGTCATTAATGTTGTTGATTACATTATCAACACTCTTAACAAATAGTCTATCCTTCAAATATTTAAGGTTTTGGGTGAAAAGTATTAAGATTTTAAGAAAAAGTTTAAAATGTCATTTGACTTAAAATTTACGAAATTTGAATGTAGTTGAAAAACTCAAATTTCGATTGATTATAATTAAGTAAAAATAGTGTAGTTGAGATAGTTATCTGTACTTTTCCCCGTAACAGTATTAACAAATTGTACTCAGGTCGGGCATTTCACCTGGAGACATCGACCTGCTCGTGGTGAACGTGTCGATGCTGACGGTGGTCCCTTCCCTGGCGACGAGGATCATCAACCGTTACAAGATGAGGGAGGACGTGAAGGTGTTCAACCTCTCCGGCATGGGCTGCAGCGCCAACATCATCTCCGTCGACCTCGTCCGCACCATTTTCAAGTCACACAGAAACGCGCTAGCCCTCGTCGTGTCCACCGAGTCGCTGGGCCCAAATTTCTACGAAGGAAACGACAAGTCGATGGTCCTGCCCAACTGCCTGTTCCGCTCCGGCGGGTGCGTGCTCGCGCTCACCAACGACAGGTCGCACAGGCACAGGTCGATCCTGAAGCTCAAGCACGTGGTCAGGACCCACCACGGCGCGAGGGACGACGCCTTCGGCTGCTGCACCCAGACCGAGGACGAGAACGGCGATGTCGGAGTCCGGCTCAGCCGGGACCTGCCTAAAGCCGCCACGAGGGCTCTGGTCGAGAATCTCCGGACCGTCGCCCCCAAGATTCTTCCGATGTGGGAGCTGATACGATTCATGACGCTCACGCTGGTGAAGTCAAAACTACGTCGTAGCGGTGTGAAGATAAACTTTAAGACTGGGGTGGATCATTTCTGTATCCACCCGGGAGGGAAGGCGGTGATCGACGGGGTCGAGAAGAGCCTGGAGCTGCCGGAGCACGACGTGGAGCCGTCGAGGATGACGCTGAACCGGTTCGGGAACATGTCGTCGCCGAGCATGTGGTACGTGGTGCAGTACATGGAGGCCAAGAGGAGGCTCAAGAGAGGGGACAGGGTGTTCATGATTGGGTTTGGGGCTGGGTTTAAGTGCAATAGCTGTGTGTGGGAGGTTGTGAGGGATTTGGGGGATCCAAACGACGTCGGGAATGTGTGGAACGACTGTATCGATGAGTTTCCTAACCAGCCGCTGGCAAATCCTTTCGTGGAGAAGTATTTGAAGGGACTTACTGATACTTTGGGGTCTTAGAAATTCTTAGTTTGTTTTGGTTCTTGTGTTTGCCCTTGGCCTTGTATTTCCAACTCAATAATAACATAGGGGACTTTTGTGCTATTTTTTTCTTTGTACATGGACTTGAATTGCATGTTATTAAATTTACAAGTTTATCAATGGATAGTTAGACTAGTTTCTTGACTTCAATTTTACCCACAAGTGAAATGCTAGCTGTTTGGGGATATTGAGGGTCGAGTTGACAAAAAACTTAAACTGATATCAAACTTAGGGTGTGTGAGTGTCCGACAATCCCAACTTACCAAACCATTCTAATGCACCTGATAACATACCTACTCTCGGACGATCTGAATGAGTAACAAATAGAAAGAACCCGATACATTCATGTATGGGAGGGTTAGAGAAACTTAACCCTCTCCAAGAGGCTACTCAATCCATAATAAAGTTTCCTAATTGGATATATGAAATTTATGCAATTACTATAAGTAGCATTGTCCCTAACACAGAAATTAAGAAAAATTGTGAGATTTTATGTTTATTATATGATGAGGCATGATCTTATGTGCAAGCGCACACATCTATCAAGTAATAAATCAGCGTAATTGGGTCGAATCTACAAGGTACGAAAATGTGCCATTTAAAAATTTATGGTAAAAAATGTTAATTGTGCTTAACCGAGTATTGTAAATTATATCTTTCTCTGCATTTTAACCACAAGATTATTATTATTTTTTTAATACATGGACATGAAATTTGAATTTTTCTTTAAGGGATGGACATGAAGTTTGACAGTGTCCTATATTAAAGCTAGCAATTTAGGAGATCATGTTGATACTTGATCGGGTTGGGTTGGGACACCATTATAATAGATATTGGGCCTTGATAGCCCAGATTATCCCATCATAAAGGTCAGGCCTAAAATAGGCAGTCAGCTGGTTATCATAAGCGCTACGGCCCGTATCCTGAACTCTCCAACAAGCCCAAATCAAGTCGACGCAGCCACAGTAATCCTCAATTACATCACAAATACACAAACAATAGGTACACCAATGCAAAGAAAGTAATATGAAGTTTTTGTTAATTTAATCCAAATTGCTTTGTTCAGGAATTAAAAAAAATTAAGGCAGGTTTAGTACTAATTTGATTCACTATCTGCTGGGTCGCATCCAGTGTTAGTAGACTTTCGATTCATTTGCTTAATTAAATGTTGGCTGAATGGGCATGATACTATTTACGGACACAAGGCCCAGAAATGGGTAACTACACTATAAATGTAAGAAGTAAATGGTGTAAAATTTTGTCATATATTAGGTAGAATTTTATAACAAAGGACAATTTTGTTAGTTGAGTGTACTCTTTTGTTTATACATACCATTTTGTTTTCAATTTTTTGGACGTGCGTTCAATTTAAATTATTCATCTTATATCTTTAAGTGTATTTTCTTTGTACACTAATTGTACATATGGGCATATACATCAACAACAGAATAGAATTGCATGACCAATTATTAGGTGATCAATGAAAACAATGGATTGACAAAGTTGCAATATGCCTTGAATTATTTATGAACCAATTATACGCATTAGTCGGTAATCTTATTAACCGGCCAGTGAATTGTAGTCAGGCAATATCCCCAAAACTCACGGTATCAAATGTTTGAATTTTGGATATACAATTCTATTATTCTAATGATTTGAAGATTGATACAATTGTATTTATTCTCCTCAAATAAATATATTCTCAAATATGTTAATAAATACTCTCAAATGCCTACTAAATATTTGGTGTCAATCTTTTCTCAATGTTAATAATGTACTTACTTATCTTGAATAACCCGTAACATAACACCTTTTCTTTTATCAACTATGATCACATCCAAAATATGCATGAGAATCTTGAAAATCAATGTGAAAGCGTCATGTAGCAGAGTAGGATTCCATTCCATACCCTAGAGATAAAAAGTGTCAGCACGTGCGGTGTCAGATGTCGCACTACCACAAGTTCGCATGCACCAGATCACGTCTCGTAACTGTATCTCCCTCGGTGGTATTTTTAAGGCACATACAAGGTCACAGAAATAAGGAGTTGGAAGTGCAGAACATGGAGTTGCCACTGAAGTGAGGGCACATGAATATGATTGGGCTAAGTGGTCCTATTGACCTTCATTCTCTGCTAAAGTGTTAATGACCTCTCTTCTGGCTCACCCATGTTGACGGGCAAATTTTAACTTCTCATTTAATAATCACCCATCTACTTCTCTCTTTTTAAATTATATTATTAAAACACCACCTACCTACTTTGCTGAATATGTCATGTCACTTTCTTCTATTTATTTCACACGTCACTTTGTATTTTCGGTAACTCCATGCTCTTTATATCTTGCTTTGGGTTACATGGGATTCACTTTTTGGGCAGAGACAAGGTAGATGGTCTATTTTCTGCCTAAAATATATGGGTAAAATAATGAAAGTAGCTGTTGGAATATGTTTTTGTTTATTAAATCATGACTCATGTTTGTATTATATCGTAATAACTAATTTTTGTTAGATTCACCAAACACATTCAAGTAAAATAAAGTAGCAAATAAAGATGCAACCAATAACAATAAATGAGATTTTTGTACAAGATAATGGATTACTCCATTCCCGAATCACTTATCAAAATCCATTCACATGTCTAAATTAAGTTATATAGTCTTAGAAACTTGTTTATTTTTAAGACTAAATACACAAAATCCAAATTGATGAGCTCCAAATAGTTTACGATATCGACATTTCCTGAAAAAGTTGATAGTCTTAAAATAATTTTATTTTTAAGTATGTGGGTATTTTTTGTCATTTACAGAAAAAATTAACATAATTTTCAAAAAAAATTAATGAAGAGGAGTAACTTAAGGGACTTCACAACACATTTATGTTTCGGGGATGTAGGTGAAAATGGTGTATATATAAGTAGATAGAGCAAAAATCAGGTATAAACGGGGTAGAAATGTCTGAACGTCCGAACCGGTAGAATGCGTAGTGCGAAATTGTAGAACGTGATTGACCTCAGTAGAATGTGTAGTGCGAAATGGTAGAACATGATTGACTTTGTAGAACCTTGCTGCCACGTGTCGCGCGCTGGGAAAACGCGTGTTCAGATCTTTAACGATTCAATGGCTGTAGAACGTTCAGACGTTCTACAACTGTTTGTAGCGGAGTGTATTCCTAAGTAGACATACGTTGAATTACCCATATTTAATAATTCTAAACCTCCATCAAAATACTATTCATGTTCTTGATACTTAATTTAATATTTGAAATGAAAATATGATTTTAATCTCATACTCATATATTTTTTTAAATATGACATTAAATTGGAAACGAAGAGGACATATATATATCGGTTTCAATTATGTTAAAATTGGTAGGGTTTATTGAATAATTTTGGTTTCCGATTCCGGAAAAAGATAGCTAACCATCAAACAATAAACAAAAGAGGAACATTGTATACATGTCCTATGACTCATCACCAAGGTTGTTGCGGACATTAAAAACAAACGAACTCATCTTCTATCTACATAAAGAAGGTGGCCAATGGTTTTTTGTTAGGCCATTTTAATGTTACCTTTCCTTGGGACAGATCAGCATACCCCAGAACAAAAATAGCTGTCACTCCCACCATTACCATATATATAACTGTACTATACACAATCTTAAATGCGACAGTAACATTTGTTTTCGGAAACCCTTATATCTATTTGCTAATTAATCCCTAACCTAATATAGACTACATATTTGTGATATACTCAGTTACAGTTGTATGATCATTTATATACTATCTCACACACATATTCGTGATCTTGATGCTATATTGATATTCAAACTCTGAACCTGAGTTTAGAGAGTGAGTTTTTAATAGAAGGTCCTAACCATCGGACCAAACTTAATTGGTATTCAAACTGATTTTATAAGTAACAATTATGCACGCTAAGTTATAGATTAAGAATTGTTTAAGGATTTAAAAAATGATTTACCGGTTTCTGGTTTAAGCGTCTACTAGTCTAGAATAGGGATTATTGGCATATTAAAATGATTTTTATACGCGTGAATTAGTTTTGATATTCTGTTAACTTTTTAACATTATGTTCAATGAAAATTTTAAATTATACATATTTGCAAGTTTTGGATTTGTTAGCAATATCAAACAACTTTAAATTGATCGCTCCTAGTGAAGTAGCTAGAAATTGTAACTGTTTTTGTTAGATTACCTTAAATGACAACCGTATAAAATAATTTGTGATTTAAAATTTTATCAAATCCCAAATGTGAAAATCAAATTTATTTATATAATATAGACTGATGTTATTAAGATAATCTCATAATTAATGATTAATAATAACGAATTTGATAAATGATGGCTATTATAATAAAAGTCACACTGATTTGGATATATAGAAAGTGAAAAAAATAGAGGTGTTAGGTATTTGAATAGTAATCAATAATGGAGCACACTACTTGATGGCAAATATCTAGCTTCTGATATATAAAGCCAAGACAAGTAAATCACTTTCTCATTGTGTCTGAAATGGAGTTTTTCAGGATCATGCCAATATTGTATGCTTTGCCCATGATTTTTTATATCTTTTTTCTCATACTCTGGAAAATCTATGATGCAATAACAAGAGGCCAAGACTGCTACTTGTTGCATTACCAGTGCTTCAAGCCCAAGGATGATAGGATCCTCGATTCCAGCTTTTACCAAGACTTGATCAAGCGAAACGCGAATCGAGGCCTCCTCGTTCACAAGTTCGTTGCTAAGACCATCGTCAACTCTGGCATTGGCGAGCGATCCTACGGCCCGAGAACGGCCTTCATCACCGCGCCAAAGACCCTGACCGACGCCGTCTCCGAAATGGACGAGTTCTTCGACGATAGCATCCAAAAGCTTTTTCAAAGGTCAGGTTATGTATTAGCTGATCTGATAAATTCTGATATCATATTAAATAATAAAATATCAGTGTATATATAGTCCATATTATATTATTGTTTATGTAAATTTGTTTCCAGCTTTGTGTTAGCTAATTTAACAAATTTTGACATCGTGTTAAAATTTTGAAATAAATTGTGTTACTGTGTGTACAGGTCGAAAATTTCTCCCAGAGACATTGACGTACTAGTAGTGAACGTGTCGATGCTCACTCTGGTACCGTCTCTGGCGGCGAGGATCATCAACCGATACAAGATGAGGGAGGACGTGAAAGTGTTCAGCCTCTCCGGCATGGGCTGCAGCGCCAACCTCATCTCGATCGACCTCGTGCGCAACATCTTCAAGTGTTACAAAAACGTGCATGCGCTCGTCGTGTCCACCGAGTCGCTGGGCCCGAGCTGGTACGACGGGAACGACAGGTCGATGATGCTCCCCAACTGCCTGTTCCGCTCCGGCGGGTGCGTGCTCGCGCTGACGAACGACAGGTCGTACAAACACAGAGCGATCCTGAAGCTCAAGCACCTTGTGAGGACCCACCACGGCGCGAGGGACGAGGCCTTCGGCTGCTGCGTCCAGACCGAGGACGAGAACGGCGAGGTCGGTGTCCGGCTCAGCCGGGACCTGCCGAAAGCCGCCACGAGGGCTCTGGTCGAGAATCTCCGGAC
>JAYMTP010005658.1:0-13075 GCA_036897365.1 Geranium brycei | reverse complement strand
CACCCACCGGGAGAGAGAGGCCCAACAGAAGTTGGGAGAGAGGTCCAACAGAAGTTGGAAACAAAGACGAGATGTTACATGGCGTTGTATATTGGTTCTCACGATTCTCACATATCATTTATAATATGTTGTAATCAATTACTCATTTATTATTATTTTTAATTAATATTTAAATATTTTAAATTTTGGGATTTTATGCTACAATATTTGAATTTTATTATTACATTTCCACTATTAAAAGCATATAAATATTTTCATAACCATATGTATTTGAGTCTCTATTCATCCATTGGCTTTTTGGATTAAATCAAATATATAGCTCATTTTTATCTTAGGGTCGGATCAAATAATTCTTGTATATATATATATATATATATATATGTATTTCTTATGATTATTCATTAACTCAGTTCTTTATTAATTTGATAGTTTATATATTCTTAATGCACACTGAATCACTTATTTTAATTTAAAGTACTCAAATGAACCTGCATGTGAAGTGGTATATATAGTTTCTGACCATGTGAAACTTGTAATATAAATGATTGGCATTTTGTCCTTGAGTCACTGTTTGCATATTTTATTTAATTGATTACCATAAATAATTTTGATAAACTTGTGTGTTCCCAACAAATTTGTGAATTAACTTTATCGTATAATTTGTGAATATTGTACGTGGGTTGTTCCATTTTGTCTATGAAAATGAGCTGTTTTGTTTGACTTGAATTTATCCCCACTGGTCAACCTTTTTACAACTCCTTAATTTCTTTTCCCCGTATATTTGTTACCAATGACATTATCATATCAGAACAACATTATGAATAGAGTTTATTTCGTACTAATTAATACAATAATAAGAGAAGTTGAAGTAAAAGACATATGTGTATATTAGCGTGAAAAGAAAATAAACTTCACACATACATGAATATGAGAGGGAAAATATAAGTCAAATCTCACATGAAAAGAATTGAAAATAAAAATGATGTATATAAAATGAAGATTCAAAACCAACTAAAATATTTGAGCTTTTAGTCGTGGAGTACGACCCGATATGTACAGTTCAGCTTTACATGATATCAAGCATGTCGATTTGGCCCTGTGCAGAAGTCCAGTTATGATATAACCCACGTGGAGACAAGGTTATACGTGAGGGTGAGTGTTGAAGTAAAATACATATGCGTGCACGAGCATGTGAAAGAAAAATAAGCACCATTTATACATGAGTATGAGAATGAAAAAGTAAGTCAAATGCCACATGAAAGGAATTGAAAATTAAAAATGTGTATATAAAAGGAAGAGTCAACCCAGCTAAAAAACTTGAGCTTTTAGTTGTGAAGTCCGACCCAATATGTATAACTCAGTTTTACAATACTTGTATCAATTATCGTTTACAAGATAGCTTTGATTTATGTTATTAAGTTAGTTGCAAAAGGAAACAATCATCTATTATTTTTACAAAATATGTAAAAATAGAAACTGGCACAAGAATTGTGATGTTCCCGGCTCGAAATTGTTGGCTTTTTAATTCTCTTACTGATTATTCCCGACTGCAACTCGATATCGTAACATAAAAAATAAGGAGTCATGCCAATTCTGAGCATAATGAGGAAGTGGGAGAGTTGGACCAGTTTTAGTTCTCCAATAGAGAAGAATATTCGAGCTTGAGCTTCAAACTCGTTTGAATAAGAAACCTCGTGGACATACATCGATAGCGTGTTGGAGAAATAATAGGATGATGGCTCGTCGGAGAAAAAGGAAGTTTGCGAAGGCGTTCTGGGAGAGCGGAGGCCGGGATGGTTGGCCAGAGAAATAACAAATCGACGACATCAAACTGAAAATACTTTTGATTTTTAATTCCCAAAACATTTTCGTCATTTTGAACAAACATACATATTTTACAACAAAATATTATTCGGCTAACACCTATTTTTTACAAAAAAAATATGCAGGTGCTAATTGCAAAAATAAATTATTACAATTTTTTTTTCAATTAATCCTAAACCATTTATTCATGACTTTAAGTTATAAATGGTCCTGTTTTAATGTAAAACTATAGTCACATATATCTCACAATTACAAAAAGATGTTAACTAGTGTATTTGGTGTAGTGGTTAAAGAGGATCTACCGGTCCACAATTGATTTGTTGTTTTTATTGACATAACACTAACATTTGCAACAATATATAAACCATATTGAAACAAAAAATTAAGGTACATGCTCAATATAGCATGCAATTTAAACCCTTGCATGTGAACCCACCTGGGTAGTCTTTGTGGTCACACCTAAACATAGTTTGTACAATCTGTAAATGCAAAAGGTTAATGAAATGGTTTGGTGATAAGTGTTGTAATAATAGCAATGGCCAACCCAAATGAACTGGACCAAGCCTTTAATGTTTCTTGTCTCCTACCTCCTCCACCTCTCTAACCCTTTTACCATTTTATCCACCTACCTACTTCATCTCTCCAACTCTTTGCTTCCTTTTCCCTTTACCATGTTCTCTAGGAACCTTTATCCATACAATAATGAAACACTTTACAAAGACTATGAGAGATATGTGCAAACTTTTTATAGCTGTGACCAATAACTTCAACATGTATAAGGTTTTTAGTGCAAACTTTGGTACACATGACCAATAACCAAAATTTATTCGACTCTGCTCCTGATAGAAACACTACTGGAGAGTGGACACTGCATCTTAGCTGGCGAGACGTTGGTTTAAATCGATTTATGGTGTTGATCAAGGATTACAAATAGAGATAAAGAATGACACTGGATAGAAATAGAGAATGTATATCGATTTATTGTGTTGAGTAATTACAAATAGAGATCCTCGAGTAACTAACCCAACTTAGTCGATAGCTGAAAATGAAAAGTGCAATTACTAAAGGTTAGTTAATAGTTACTTGTAAGGTTTACTTAAATGTTTTTGTCGCGTGTGAAGTGACAGAGACCTTATGTACTAAACACGAGATTATTCTTTTTATTCAGCGAAATTGAAGATTTATTGAGGATAACTAGTTATTGGTCTTAAGAGAGAAACAAAAGTTAGAATTACATCAGGTGATAAAAATTATCAAATTACAATGAAATTGAAATAAAAAAGGTAAGATCGGATCGGGGACAAATCCTATGAACCTTAATGATGAGGATACTGACACACCTATTCCATCTCGGTCCATAATTTCCATAATTTCGACCAAGACTAAAACAATTTATTATCTATATTGAGGACCCTTCTGAACTTAGATTTGGGCTTGGCGAGGCAAAAAGTCGATTGGGCTTTATCATAAGCATCCTTTTTGCATTGAACTGAACTCCTCAATCGGGTTGGAGAAGGCCCAGCTGGTCGAAATCCACCAGAAGAGTAAAAGGTGGGCCGCGGAGAGGGCCCACCAGAACCCTCATTCGTTCAAACGTCTCATAACCTTGAGAGAAGCCAAAGACGTGTGAGGTGGCGCCGTTTTCAGTCTCCCATGAGACTATTGATTTCAATCTTTACGCTAAAAGTATTGATGTTCAACTTAATGTCAACTTAATTAGAGATAAGCCTTTAATTAGGAGACTCACATACTTATTCATCATCAGTTCTTTTAAAAATATAAACTGAGATACCATACAATAAAAGTTTGGGTGAGAATAAAATATTAAATAATGTGATTGTAACTATTTGAACACAATTCCATTGTCGTCCAGCGGTTAGGATACTTGGCTTTCACCCAAGAGACCCGGGTTCGATTCCCGGCAATGGAACTTTTTGCTTTTCTAATAGAAAAGATCTACGTAGTTTTTGAACTCATTGTTGGGCTTATAGCCCAAAACCATGGTATTGGATACATGAAATGGGCTCAACTCTACCTAATTCCTCGTCAAAAACCTAAACTTGGGGGCCCAAGAGAAGATGTGTAAAGCACCAAGATCCAACGGCTGAGACGAGATGACCCGATGTGGGCACACTGCATTATTTTTTCGTGGCCTTTAAAATTGGTTCAAAATTACTCAAAAGCCTACAAAAATCCTCATATTATCATTTCCTCACTACCATATTCATTTAAAATACTAAATATACATTTTGAAACTCATAATTATACATCGAGAATAAAAATAGCCAATTAAAATATAGAAAAAATTATTCAAAAGATGCAGTATAATATATTTGCAAGAGAGAGTTATGTACCTTGTTAATGATACAAAAGACGTTTTGAATTTTGTATTTTTTATGCAAAATGCGTGTATTTTTTTATAAGAGTAACGAAAATTTTCATGAATTTAAATAGAAAAAATTATAATTTTTCAACTTATAAATAGTTTAACTGATAAACCAAAATACAAAATTCATTACACACATTTTAGTTAAAAGATAAAAGGAGAAATTTTTTAAAAATAAAAATAAATGTCCTAAAACAACTAAGCAAGTCCGAAGCCCATTTACCAAAACGACAACGCACACGAGCGTTCCAGAATCAACGACGGTAGCGAGTGGGCCTCTCACCGGCCCAAACCCAACCAGTGCGTGACCACGACGCGCCACACCTAGAGAGCTCGGAGACAGTGAGAAGGCGATTGCATTGTATGGTCTGAAACCAATGGCAGCTTCTGCAACAGCTCGGATAGGAATCGGCACCGTTCCGACTCACCGAGTCACCGCCGCCATGTCCGCTCCTCACACCTCCCTCTTCTTCACCACCAATTTACATCCCTCCGCCGCTCTCCGGCGACCCTCCTCTCTCTCCAGCTCCTCTCCGGCTCTCCCTCGTTCTCTCCGCCCCAGAGCTTCGTCTCAGGACTCTCCAACGTGTATGTGATCTGTGCACTGTGTGTTGTTTCTGCTCAACACGAGCTATGATAGTTTCGTTGATTTGTTCAATCTTTACTTTTTTCGAATTTATTTCTGGTTTTTGAACTACTTGTATTGGTGATTGAAGTTGTAATTCGTGTAGTTTTCGGTCTCGTTAGTGAGGAAATTGAGTTTAGATTGTGAATTTGAGGATTGAGAACCAATGTGGATTTAGCTGTTTACTTAGGGTGGAGCTTGGAATATAGGAACTGAGCTTATGTGAATTCATCTCAATTTGTAAGATTGTACATTGCATGTCAAGATAGTATGTAGGCAAAAGCATTTTCCTGAGAAAGTAAAAGATTGGAGCTGCATGAGGTGGAATGCATTAATTAGCATAGGCTTTTGTTCATTTTGATTTGGTAGTGCATTGTTATAGAATAACCTAACTTATTGTTACTAGTTCTCTTACTCATGGCTTCTCAGTTCAGGGCCGTGCTTTGTTGATTGGATTGGTCAGGAGAGTATGCTACTTGAAGATATAAATATATAAGTTGGTTTTCTTCTTGCAGCTTCAGGTATTGAGAATGTGGTAGTTATAGGATCGGGTCCAGCTGGATACACGGCAGCAATATATGCAGCTCGTGCCAATTTGAAGCCAGTAGTATTTGAGGGGTATCAGATGGGTGGTGTTCCTGGAGGGCAGTTGATGACCACCACTGAAGTGGAAAACTTCCCTGGTTTTCCTGATGGGATCACTGGTCCAGATTTGATGGATAGGTAATGCGGGTTCTTGTTTTTGTACAAAAGAAATGCATGCAAGTGATTGCAGTTTCAACTCATTCTCGTTCTCTTATGAACGTATTGACATTGTTGTTTATTGACTAGGATGAAACGCCAAGCTGAACGCTGGGGAGCAGAATTGTTCCAAGAAGATGTTGAAATCGTTGATTTGAAAACTAGACCTTTTACCATAAAAAGTAGTGAACGTAAGGTGATATTTTAATTTGATGCCTGTCGTTACTTTATAGTTATATATTTACTTTGCTACAGTGACTTGTGATCTTATTGTTGTTACTGAAGCATCATGTCATTCAATATATTCATACTGGCTGTCTGAAGCTTGAATATGAGAACTTGCTACTAACAGCACCTACATATCTGTCTGACATTGCCTGAAGTTTAATTTTCTTATGCTGTTGCTGCTTGGCAGGCCCAACTACAGTTGCTTTGATGATTAATTGTAAATTTTGACGCATATGGTTGCATTTCAGGTCAAGTGCCACAGTATCATTTTTGCCACAGGCGCAACTGCAAGAAAGCTTAGTCTACCCCGTGAGGATGAATTCTGGAGTAGGGGAATTAGTGCTTGTGCTATTTGTGATGGAGCTTCACCCTTATTTAAGGGGCAAGTTCTTGCTGTAGTTGGAGGAGGTGATACGGCTACTGAGGAAGCATTATACTTGACCAAATATGCTCGGCATGTTCATTTACTTGTACGTAGGGATCAATTAAGGGCGTCCAGAGCAATGCAAGATAGGTGAGCTTTGATGAATCTGTACTTCTCTCATTGAATCTGGACTCATGTGATTCATCTCACATGCCTGGGACATCTGTTCCAAGTTCTTGATTCTTCTACAGAGTAGTATTTTCCCATGTGTTGGTAATAACCATGAGTCTCTCGACTCTCTCCTAGTTCAGTGCACTCTTGTAGTTTCATTCCTGGAAAGTATTATCAGTTGGTTTCCTTTTCTGTTCTATAGTCAACCCAATGAAGATTTCTTACCCACCTACATCGTTGGGACATTAAAACAAACAAATAAATGGTAAAGGATATTGCAGATGATGTCCCATTTAGTTGTAATAACCAACAGTCAGATTTTCTGGGTGGAACAATAAACGGTTCACTAAATCCCTGTCTTTGTAATTTACATGTGGAACAATCAGACTTTTTGGGCTCTAGGACAGTGGAACAATGAAGAAAATTTATTATCTCATTTTTCTACATGCTTGTCAAGTTCATCTCCATGTTACAGATGGTACTAGATATGTTTCAATCAATTAATGTCTTTGTCAACATTTGTAAGGGATTAACAGCGTCAGGCTTACTATCTCCTTCTGGAAATTTATTTTAAATTATTTTGGACGATTAACCATTCTACTTAATTTTTCCTGAAAGAATGCAAACCTGCTTTAATGGCTGTGAGTTATATACTATAATAGGTAATTTGTATGTTGAGTTTTCAACTCCCTGGATGTTTGTTTAACAGGTTGATTATCGCGAATGTTTCAGAGTGTTCAACAACCCGAATGTCACTGTGCACTTCAATACAGAGACTTTGGATGTCGTTAGCAATACAAAGGACCAGATGTCTGGCGTTTTGATTAGAAAAGTCGATACTGGGGAGGAATCTGTGATCGAGGCAAAAGGCTTATTTTATGGTATAGGTCATTCTCCAAATAGCTTGTTGTTGGAAGGCCAAGTTAAACTTGACAGCGCAGGCTATGTTTTAGTAGAGGAAGGTACTGCAAAAACTTCTGTTGATGGTGTATTTGCAGCAGGAGATGTACAGGTAATGTTTTCAAAAGTTATTCTTTCTATTCCTGATTTGGTTGTCAACTGTCAAGGTTCACGGTGCCTTCCCAAGTATATTATTGACAAGTTTTCTCCATGAAAAGAATAACTGTTGTTAGTCAGCTAGAAATTCTAGTAGAAAGGGGAACTGTGATATTTAGAATAAAAAGAAGGCATTCTGTCATTTAATAATCATGGATACTATTCAAGAACTTCATTTAGAACCTTAATGGTGTTTGGTAATTGTGAAAGATTCTGGGGTGGCTTGTGTAAAGTTGAATTAGGTGAACAATAATCAGGTTATCACATTTAACAGAAACTTGACACAGTATCTGGAAAAGTTCACCAGACTATATCAAGAAATGATATGGCTACTTCTTGTGCACGCACTACCTCCAATTATCATTTTGTTAAAGAATATGTATATCTATAATATTTACGTATATATTTTCTAAAATTAAAATTATCATCCTGCATATATCTAGGCTAGCCTTGTGATGTGATATCATCAATTCATCATCCCTTGATCACCCTGTCAAAGACTTATATCTTATTTACTTGTTTTTGGAATAGGATCATGAATGGAGGCAAGCTATAACTGCTGCTGGATCTGGATGTATTGCTGCTTTATCAGTTGAGAGATATCTTGTTCAAAATAATCTACTTGTTGAATTTCATCAGGTATTTAACTTAATACTTCTGATAAACTCTATATAGCCTTCCAAAATGTTGTATGGTCTATTTATGTGCATGTGGGTTTCGAGGTGAGGGACTCAATTTTAATTCGTAGGACTCAAATATCACTTAGTTTACATTTTTTAAATCCTCTTTTAAGCTGCATCATGCATATGGGAATTCAAGATGAGCAATAGATTTAGGAGTTTTTGTGCATGTTCTATATTTTGTTCATGCATCTGTGTGCAAGTCTACTCTAATCTTATCCTCTAGATTTATTCGTTTGCCAGCCTCAACGAGAGGAGGTCAAGAAGGATCCGACCGACAGGGATGTACTACAAGGTTTTGACATTACTCTTACAAAGCACAAAGGCCAGGTATATATTTCTCTGTGAAATTCGATCAATGCAATGAACATTACGTGCACTCTGATCTGGATTTAGGTGATTATTGTTCTTTGAGCTAAAAGGTTAACTTTTGTCCTTACAGTATGCTTTACGGAAATTATACCATGAAAGTCCAAGACTTATCTGTGTACTGTACACCTCTCCAACTTGTGGTCCGTGTAGAACTTTGAAGCCAATTCTTAGCAAGGTACACTTATTCCACCTTCTTTTTTTAAAATTGTGATATTTGAATCTGAGTTCCAATTTCGATTAGCTTGGTTTAAACAAAGTAGAGTATTGGATATTAGAGAAGAATATTGGCAATAACACTCGGGATGTATCTTCACAGAAAAGAAGGAAAGTCATGCTTTCTGACCATTAATGATGTAAAAATGCACCTAAGCACAATGAGGGTGAATGAAAGATTCACGTAATACCAAGGCACACATACCAAGGGATGCATGTCATTCGTTACCCATTCTTAACAGTCAAGATGATTAGTCTATTTTGAAATTAGTTAGAGCCATTTTGTTTGCAATGAAAACAAATAAAGCAAGAAGGCAACAGCTAGAGTGGAACTGGCATTTTAGTCATGCGTCTAAAATTAGATGTTCAGCTTCTGAGAACAAGGGAAAAGAAATTCACCAATAGGCAACAATGTGGGTGAAACTTAAACATGTTCTATTGCATCAGGCTCCGAGCAAGTACGATGGTCTGCCCAGAATCATTTACGATCTTATATTACTTAGACGCGCCAGTTCAAATGCTTTAACATAAATTACAATGAGCTGAACTTTTGCCAAACTTTCCTCAATTGCAGGTCATTGATGAATACGATCAGAATGTACATTTTGTTGAAATTGACATCGAGGAAGATCAAGAAGTAGCGGAAGCAGCTGGAATTATGGGCACACCGTGCGTGCAGTTTTTCAAGAACAAGGAGATGATCAGGTTAATATACCCTCCCTTACCGTCTCCGCTCTGTACATGCACCAAACATATAATTGGCTATAACCTTTTGTGCTTGTGTCAATCTTAATGCAAAAAATTGGGATACTTGTATTGAATTTTATTGATCTTGAAGAAAAAGATGAATCAAGTTAATTGGATATTGCTTGCTTGGTTTGTGTATTGCAGGAGTGTACCAGGAGTGAAAATGAAGAGAGAGTACAAAGAATTCATTGAAGCAAATAAATGAGAGAAGGCGGAGCAGAGCCACTTTAGGTCCTTAGCACCACCTTCAGTTTTGTAAAATTAATATCCAATATTCATAACAAATGTGCTTGCATTGCATATGTATTTTTATATTTGTAATTTGTTATATGTTTCATAACCTATTCTCTCCTTTTGTCCTGTTTTTCTTTACAAAGGACTGAGAAATAATCTCAAGTTTGGGGTTTTCTTTATAAAATATAATTCAAATGTATTACCCCATAATTACATTGCAACATACCATACTGTTTACAGATGGCAAAAATTTCCGAACCCGATGGGGATCTAGAATTATTTAACCTGACGAGTAGGGGACGGAATCACTACATCTATGCTATGTGCTAAACATAACACGAAACTGATTTTTTTGATATAATGTGTAGAGAATGAGATCATTAAACTCATTCTAAATGACTAAACCGTTCCGAAGTCTTTTCATGGGGGTTAAAAATTCGATCTGTTTGGGCCGTTGTGAATTGAATTCTTATCGTCGAATATTGAGAAATTAGAAAATAGTTTATGAATTTCTTGTCCTCGGGAAAAATATTATGAGAAAACAAATTGCAGCTGCTCCTAATCCTATCTATCTGGATGCTCATCCTTTTAGCAGTATCATAAACATATTTTATGTTTTTGAATATTTGACACAAATAAATATCTTTGAACAGACATGTGTTTTTTTTTTGAGGAAAGTATCTCAACAAAACTATCTCTTGGGCTCAACAACAAAATATCTGCATGAGTTAAGTATCTCTACAAAACTATGTCTTGAACTCTAAAACTAATAATACATTAATATCTTCAGAAACATAAATATCTTTAAAAACATAAATAATTTGGTGAGATATTAATCAATGAATTAAATATATTATCTTGACACCTTTTTGCTACAAAAGTACAGCCACGATATTGTTCTAGCAACTACTTTATAATTTTCTTGTTCGATCCATGATCTGATTTGTAGGTGTTTGAGTTCCAGCACACGCCTATCTTGTTCTATCTGAAACCTTTCCATGTGCCTTTCTGGGTTTTGCAAGAACTCTTGTGTGTTCTCACTTGCAAAACCTTCATTTTTTTAACTTACCAAGTTCTTGTCACTATATATATGGTCTTTTTCTGGCAGCGAAAGGGTTCATTTTTTATTGTTATAAATAAACTTGTACAGGTTGTGCTTTACCTCTGCATGCAAATATATATGCATGTTGGCACCATGTAGCAACCAGATCCCAATTTTATATCTAAAAAAAATAGGGATATATTATAGAGCATGTCCAACCCATGATACTAATTTAATAGAGTGATTACTTCGTTTTGAGAGTAGATTTTGAGTGAATTTGGTATTCCAATTCAACCCAAATTCTAAAATTTATTATAATTAAATAGTCTCTTAGTGCATCAGAATATTGGTGCAATACTAATAAAAACTAGGGTTGAATTACTTTATTGTTAGAAACTTCATGAATTAGAATGTGGATTCAACCATTTGTCCTCTTGTGGTGATGCTCACTTGGTCACTCGATTAATTAAAATTTATATTCAAATACATCAATTTTTTTGTATATTTTGAACGTTATTCCAACTTCCAATTATTTTCAGTAAGTTTCATTTAAAAACTCCAAATGTCATCGACATAATTAGTTAACCTATACTTAATACTATGTTTCATAGGCAATCAGAGACACTTGCTCTTCCTATCTCGATGACTCCGTCTTAATTCAAATGACATTTTAATGATGATTAATTTTAGAGTGAACTTATAAATACATACATAGTTTTGACTATTGTTTCCCAACATTTTTTGAGGAAATTTCCCTACAACATTAGATTGACATTGCTGCCCAAGTCCCAACTTTAATTATAATTAGATAGTCATATGTCACCATTGATATAAGATTATCTTTTAAAAGATCGGATAAAGATTTAAAAATATACTATCGAAGTTGGAGAAGGACAGAATCCTCCCCTAGTATTTAATTAACCGCAATTTTATTGGTTAAATTTCATTAAATTCCTGCTCTAATCTAACATTGCACACTGTCAGAATTAAAATTAGGAAATCATGACACCAAGGTTTGTAAATATTGGCATGTCTCATGCTATGTTATCTTTATATGTATTGCTCGATCGAATAGAACAAACATACACATGTGAATTATAAGTAAACAAAATCCATCCACATATAAATAATATAATATTCAAAGTATTTAAAATAAACAAACCGGTCACACATTATGATACGTAATATCTATCTATCAATAAAGACAATTAAGATTGTTTATGTGTGGTACTAAGAGATATAACATTTAAACAAAAAATACAACAAAAGAAACCATTCACAAAACTATCTATAATGACGCCACCTATTGTTAAGGTAAAGAACAACTTTATATTTAGCACAGTTAATTATTAGATTATCAAACAAAAAAACTCATTTTTATTTATCATTTAAACTTTTGTGTGTTCTTGCATCTACTACTCCTCTCGAAAATCATATCTACAAACAAACATAATAAATCAGTTTCATTCTCTCTCAAAATAAAGAATTCATCACCTTCCCAATTTTACTTTAAGCCTCAACAAAGCTTGGGTGGACAGTGCAAACTAATTGTCTATTACAACACATATAACATATGCATGATCCATTTTATATATGTATTATTATGGAAATAAAAAAAATCTAACAATAAAAGAATATTAAATTTATGCAATTTGTTCATAATGTATGAGAAATAATTTTTATTATTAAATAACACCTAACAAAATCATCAAGTGAGTTTGAATAAGTTATGATAAGTACTATATATACTAATTAGATAAGAAAAATGAAAACAAGAAATCACACGTGAATAGGTGGTCTAAATTAGATTTGGACCATATTTGAAAATCCGAATATTAAATATTGTGAGACCATTATATATTGAGACTAATATTAGTCAGTTTAGAATTAATTAAAGACACATCCACATGAAATATAAAATATGACGCGACATAATCCAAACTAGAGAACTATTCAAGCAAAAATCACCTATTCAATGTAAATTAAGAACTCAAAAGAAAAGAAGTCATTTTTTATTTACACCAAAAGAGTAATTTCCAAGCCAAATACTTTCCATCATTGTTTTGTACGGGAGTTATACATTTGGAATGTGCCGAAATTCATGCCCACTCCTCGTTTACTTGTAGACATTAATTCACCAAAACAGTACAAATTAGACAATAATTTCATTCTTCTGATGTTCATCTTCCCCAACTACTACTCTACTACGCTCCACGAACACAGAGTGTTTATTTTTGTATATAATCATAAAATAAAAATATTATTCCAAGAGTAATAATAATAATAATCATATTCTCAATAGAAAAATACTGAGCTCGGGCCCAGCGGTGCCGTCCGGGTTTATCATGTAAAATGCCTGGGAGTCCCGACCGCCGACGACCCGCTCGAAGCG
>JAYMTP010005657.1:0-13076 GCA_036897365.1 Geranium brycei | reverse complement strand
CGTCCCGTAAGTCCCTCCTTCCTATTCCTTGCTCGCCGAATTAGGGTTTTTTGTCCGTTCACCGAATCGATTTTTGATGTGTAGCTCTCACCCTCCAGTCAATCGTCGGAGGCCTCGCCAGAGGTCCACTCTCGCTCATGCTCGCTCGATCTCGCTTCGCCGGAGGCTTCAGGCGAACTCTAGGAGGCGCCGATTTCGATTCCTCCTCCGATTCTACCTAATCGTTGGCCGATTCTTCGATAGAAGACGCGGTGAGTCCTTCCCCAAACTCAGATATATCATGTTAATTGATTATTTTGTACCCATTTCTATCCTCAACTACAAATTTAGGGTTTTGAGATTCAATCTGCAAATTTAGGGTTTCAGGATTCAATCAGGCAATGAGGCAGATTTTGTAATTAAGGTTAGCCTCATTAAAACTAAAAGGGCTCAATTGTAGTTTGGATAGTTTCTCTGTTCCAAAAAAAATTGTTAAATGACATGGTTTGTGTATTTCTTTGGAGGGTAATTGTGTACTGAGTAGTTTCTCTATTTACAATTTCTGTTGATTTCATTACACACATTTGTGTTTGGAGTTAGATTAAATATTTGACGGTGATCTCTGTGCATCCACAAATATGCACAAATAGTGACCGGATGAGCTCTATATCACTATATATGTGTTTCATATTTGTGAACTCAATCATCTATTTAATTGTTTTCTCTTGTATTGGAAGGAAATTCTTACTGTCCAGCTGTGCAAGTTCTTGCTCTGCCTCAAGCTCTAGCTATACATGTTGTGGCACAAGTGCTAGCTCTATCTTCTGATCACTACTATAAGATGGAAAGTGATATCAATGGTATGTGTTTCTTTGTTGGTCTTTAATCGATTTTGAACCCATTGATTTGTCAATATGATGACTAACTGTGTTGGTGATACAAGTGCCAACTCTTTCTTTGTTTGTAACTCCTTATTTGTTCATTTTAATTTTGTTCGATGTGTTTTATATCTGCCTGTGTTCCTCTTGATCATCTATTTTTTGGTTCCTTAGCTATTCATGCAAGTGCCTTTATTATTCTGAACAAGTTTTTTTATTTGTTTATAATGTGTTTAAACCTGTTCTGTTTTAGTAGTTTTAAGTTTTTAACCTTCTTGTTTCTTACATTGCAAAAGGTTTACATTTACCAATTTAAAGCCCTTCTAGTTATCTATCTCAGTGAATATTTCTCATCCTTTGAACTGATTGTTGCAGGTACTATTCTATACACCTCCCAAGATTGCGATCAAGAAATGCAGTTAAGGTGGCGAGGACGTGGGTCGTGAAGACGAACAGTGAGAGGGTGTAGGTCGTGAAGACGAGCAGTGGGGGTGTAATATCACACATTTTGGAATTATAGAATTTCAAAATGTGTGATATTTATTTATTTTTATTTTTTTAATTAGGGGCTGCGTACCTCTTGTGTACACAGCCTGAATCGCGCTGCATACACTTCCGAGTACGCAGCCTGAATTCGCGTTGCGTACTGTACGCAGTGCGAACATGCTCGGGCTGCAACTCATCCGCTGCATTTTTCGTGCTGCGTACTGTACGCAGACAAACCTTCGCGTTGCGTACATTATGGGTTTGGCTGCGTACTTTGCACGCAGCTCGAATGTCCAAAATGGTGTAGTGTAAGCAAATAATATATGCATTTAACAATTACATTCATTGACTAGGAGTGTTAATTAGGTTGGGTTGGGTAGACCCGACTAGTTTTGGACCCGACTCGGCCTCTGTCAGGTCTAACGAATCATACCCAAGACTTGACTCAATTTAGGTGGTTGTGTAGTCGGGTCCAGGTGAGTAGGGTACAACCCAACAAACTTGATGGACCCAAAAAATTGAGCCCATTACAGTTTTTTAAGTCAGGCCCAATTAAAATTTGAAAATTTCATCCCAATTCAAACAAAGCATACTTTGCCAATATGAAAATTAAGCCCAAAACAAACAAAAATATACGGAATCTGCCATGAGCCACACACAAACACCCAAATCACATTTAAATACACAACTTAGAAATTCCAAAACTAATAAAACAACAAAATCATTGTATTTCCTTTAAGTAACAAAAAATATTTGGAAATAAGAAAAAACACAAGTTCGGTTGCTTTGCTCTAATATCCAACAACTTTTCATCTCCCATAAGCCACAAGCAACACTTGCTCGGTTGCTCCAGTATCCAGCAACTTAAACTGAAAATCAATTCAACAACCATAACAGTCAGAAAGAGAAATGAGATTTTCATAGTGGCTTGGGCTTGAACCAGTGATTTAAACCTCAACACCAGACCGAGGATCAGGCACTTGACTAATTCTCAAAAGGAATCTTTCTTATTCATGAGTTTGTAGAAAAGTACAAAATGAAATGAAAACTTTAATCTAGTTAATCAACACGATTATCATATCCATCATTCTCAACAGAATTTTCATTCTTCCACAAGATCAAAGAACAAAAGAACTTCGTCACCAAGCCAACATATGAGTAATAGATACAAATTACAATATTGAACTTCATCACCAATTTATGAGTAATAGATTAATAAGTTACCTCAAGTTGAGTAATCCAATCATGTTCTCACAAGATGCGACAATGAATTGTAATGAACCTACATACATACACCCAATAAAAATTAATTAAGCCAAAAAACTGAAAAATGTTGAGAAACTTAATCTGCACAATACAATACTTGTAGAAACAAAACAACACAATCTGCTTAATACTTTCCCAAATTTTTCATTGCATATTACTTGGTCAAACAAAAAAGACAAACTGCCCAATACTTGCTACACAAGCTACAATTTTCATCACCATTCACTAGTAATACCAAAATAAGGTGATCAAAAGTGAACAACAAGTTCAAACATCACCATGAGGGGATCTCATTCCTTAGCTTCAGCAGCATAACCAATTAAATATGTAAGTAAATAAAAACAATTAGGGCTATCCATAATTGATAAAATAAAAAGGACTTGTATAAATCGAATTAAAAATTTATTACCTTGTTCGACCTCTTCGTTATCTTTTAATACCTCCTCAAAGCCACTAACAACCATTGTACTTTGGATCCAACTCTGAGTGCACACCAATGCCTCGACTGTAAGCGGTAGTAAGGCGCTTCGGAAATCATTGAGAAGCCTACCACCCATTAAGAAAACTGACTCGGATGATACGGATATGATAGTTATTACCAATATATTCTCGGCTAGTGTAGAGAGAATCGGAAATCTTGAGAAATTGCACTTCCACCATCCCAAGATATCGAATTTGTCGTCGTTACCCTCTACATCTTCCTTCAAATATTTGTCGAGTTCGCTCTTTGAGCCACTTTGTTGAGTAGCTCTAGATTTATCGAACGCTCCACAATTTGTTCTCCTTGTAGGTTTCTTCTAAACCGCAACAACAATTTCAGTAGGTGTGCTAGTAGGTCCAGGAGGTGTAGTACTACGACTTGAAGCTGTATTTAAAACATCTTCATCAAACAATTCATACAAAGCATTCTTTATATTAACTTGTGAGGCGGCAACAATATCAGTAGAGTACATGGAATCCACAACATATTCGACAACAATTAACTTGTTCCTTGGATCGAAAATAGATGCAATAAAAACAATAAGTTAATTTTGTTTACATCAGCCAAATACTTGTCAAATTTTGACCTCATTCTGTTAGCTATGACTATGATGTTGAAGTCATGTTGTGGCACTTGCCCCCCTTTGATGATATCCAATATGTCACTAACTTCATCTAAAAAAGTGAGATGTGACATATTTGCAACCCGATACCCTCTTGGTAATAACAAAGAAATGCTCAAAAAAGTTCATGAACTTCTTTATGTATGTCCAGTCCTCCTCCACCGACATACCCAAAGGCTCTGTAGTACCCTTCTTGATTTTGGACTCTAGCTCATGGCGAAGAAGGGCGTTTTCACTGTCATACCTTTCAAAGGCAGCTTCCATGGCTACTGTAAATTTCAACATCAAGTAAGTGGAGTTCCTCCTAGTGGAAACATCAAGGACCAGTGAATTCTTGCAGTCAATCCCGACAGCCGCCACACACTCCTTGAATCTGTTTAACATAGCGGGTGATTGTTTTAAAAAACCTAACCGATACCCTAATCTTTTCCACCGGATTCCCTAGCAAGGTCAAACCTTTCTTGACTATGGGATTGATGACGTGAGCACAACACCTCATGTGCAAGAACTTCCCACCTAATATGCCTTTCCCTAACAAGTTCATTTTTCTCCTCAGAAACTGAGCTGCCACATCATTACTCTTGACATTATTTAAGGTAATGCTCATGATTCTATCAATCCCCCACTCTTGAATACATTATTCAAGAGCCTTACTAATGTCCTCTCCCTTGTGACTGTTGATCTGACATAACACAATTATCTTAGAGTGCAGTTTCCAATCATCAATGTAGTGTGCAGTAATGCACATATAATTAATGAGTTAGTTGATTGTCCATGCATCTGTAGTGTGGAACAATTTAGGGGCCTTCACTCTCAAGAATTTTCTAAACTTCTTCCTCTCGCTTGTATGCATCTCGTAGAGGTCTCTCGTCAATGTGCTACTGCAGGGAATGTGGAAAAGAGGCTGGATTTTTTTTCGTCCACTGCTTGAAACCCTCATGTTGTACAAAAATGAGGGGCAACTCATCCGTAATGAGCATCCGACCTAACTCTTCTTTACTTCCTACTTGATCAAATACCCATGAACCAATTGGTTGTGGACCATCAGATTTGCTCGTAAATTAAACTATAGACTGATTTTTAGACTTTTTATTCGGATGACCCGGAGTAACTAGAATATGTTTATTTAAATTGGTAGTCCCACAGTGTTTACTATCAACCTTATACTCCTTAGGACAATACTTACAACGAGCAGTAAAAAACCCTTCAACATTCATGGCAAGTAGATGAAAATCATTTTAGGCAGCACTAATTTTTTATTTTACTTTTTTAAAGTAGGTTTAGAAACTGTACATGAGGCTGCTGCTCCTTACTCAACAGCAGGAGGAGCAACAACATGATCACCTCCAGAACGACTCTAGCAGCAAATTGAGCACCTCCAGAATCGGCTCCAACAATAGCCTCGGCAGCTCCAGTCTGGCCTCTAGCAGCAGCCTGGTTATAAAACAATGTACATGTATGTTACTAACAATGCACAAACAAATAACAGTTCATTACACTTCACAGTCAAATTACTATTAACAGTGTTGAAAAAGACGACCATGGCGGCCGCCATGGCGGCGCCATGGCGATGAAATTGGCATTGCTGTCACGAAATGGGTTGTGATGGCGTGTGGTGGCGAAGGAACGTCGTGGTGGTTCGAGACGGGTGCCATGGTGGTGGTGGCGGCGCCATTGCGGAGGTGCGGCGATGGCGGAGATGTCGCCCATTTAGTTGGCGCCACTGCTCTTTTGCCGGAACTGAAATCGAGAACACCGACCATGAATGCCTTGAATCCAAGCGTCGTGTTAAGATCCGACCTCGAACGCCTCGAATCTGGAACGTGAGATTGGAATTGGAGGCGGAGAAGATAGAAGTTCAGTGGGAGGCAGAAAAGAAATAAGTCAATTATGGTTAGTATTAGTAATAAGTATTTGATTATTTATTAGTTTTCTTAACTCATTTTTGTTAACTCAAAAAATTTCATTTTCATTAACTGTTATTACGTTTTAGGTAATTTTTCTTAAGGAAAAACGAAATTTATTTAAGTAATAGCAACTAACCCGGCATAAAGCTGGACAGCTGAAGCTACAGTTAGTGGGACAGACCTCTCACCATAATCTCAGCTACTGTTAGTTAAAACATACTTGGCCAGTTCGTGAACCACTTTATTACAGGATCGACGAGCAAAAATTAATGAGAAATCGACCTCTGGGACAGAAAGGATACGCATGCAGTCATAGATAATGAACCTAGACATATTTCTCGTTTGTTTCCCTTGCCGGACATGATCCACCACCCTAATGCCATCTGATTCGAATACCACTTCCTTCCAATTCTTCCCTTTTTCCATGATAAAGCTTCTTTGACGCTAACGACCTCCACCTCTTCAGAATGGTTTGTTGCGCATTAATTATCTATAATTAATTAATTTCTATAACTAAATTTTAAAATCAAATTAAGGAAAAACGTGAAGTGTTTTAAATTTAATGATTTAAATTTATGTGAAAACTTAATTGAAAATTTTAATACACTTAAGGAAAGACTTTGAAAACAAATTAAATGCAATTTAAAACTTTATGTCATAAATAATTTCCTGTTTTTAAGTTGAAAATAAATTTCTTAGTGCAATAGTTACAATTTTTATTTATTATAGGTGGGGACACCAATCAGCTCATATAAATTTGTGTTTTGTGTGTACTTTACAATTTTAATTACACATTTGTAGGACTTTTTTAGTTTTGAATATGTGTTTTGGACTTTTGATACATGAATTTGAGTATGAATTTAATTTTTTTGATAATTAACCATAAATTTTGATAATAGACTATGAATAAGTATATTAATTTATATTAAATAAATTAAATTAAATACAAAAATAGGAATTCCGCCATGACCTCGCTATGACTCTGTCGTGGCCCCGACATGGCTCTTAAAGCCTCTGTCCGCCATCATAGGGTCGTGCGACATCTACAACACTAACTATTAATAGAGAAGATGCTAACAGATAACAAATTTACAATTATATTTATTAACAGTTTGTAATCTATAAATAAATTGAATAATAGATAACAAATTTATAATTTACTAACACTACATTGTACTAACAAATTTACAATTTACTAACAGTGCACTAGTAACTATTAAATAAATAACATAAATAAATTTACTAAAAGTGTTTAGTTATTTGATTAATCAGAATTGAAACCCCAAAATTAACAAACAATCATATTAATTTATAACTTATAAAATATAAGCATTCTTTCTAGTCGTATGCTTACGGAGGAAGAGCTCGTTTGGGCATATGCAAAATCCAAAGGGGTGAAATATAAGGGGCCAGAGGAAAATATTTTTCGGAAGCTCGAAAAGATGAAGCGGGAGAGACATCCCTTGGCGATGCGGTCTAGCCCGGAGTTGCCATGAATATTAAGGAAATTAAATTAATGTGCACAAATGATTTCTTTGTTTGCTCTTGTGGTTTTTCAGATGATTTCGATTTTGCCTTTGCTTTTGTGGGCTCTTTCTGAGGGATGTCTGTCGATATAGAACAATCAGGTCTTCCTTTCTTCAAACTGCGTGACTCAGGGAGATTTAATTTCTATAGTATGGATTTTGGATTCGTACAAATGTTACTTGTGCTTTTTTCAATTTATACGCCGCCTAATTACATGAGTTGTCGAGCTGGGTACTTTATCGAATGTGGCTGAGGATTGGGTCTAACTATACTATTGGGTGGGGACTTTAATGTGGTTTTTTGTTAGTGGTATGTTGTTAGGAGGAAGTGGTACATTTGCTCTTATATTCATCTAGATTAGGCTGACTCAAATGATTCTATCACTCTCTCTAGTCTCACTGATTTGCCTGTTCCATCAAGAAATTCACATGGATTGGCTCGAGTATGGAAGCAAGCAGACTAAATTACTTTCTGATATCTCCCTACATGCTTGCTTTATTGGATTCTCCTGTTCAATCTAGATTTAAAATTATGGAATAAAGAGGTGTTTGGAGACTTAGTGACCTCTATCACTGCTCTTTCAGCTACTATTTATTTTCTGGACAGGTTGTTGGACCCTCGTGCTCTCTCTGAGGATGATCTATTGGAACGGGAGCATATTATGTCACTTTTAGTTTGCAAGACAACAACTCTGCTTAGAGGGATTTCTTGCAGATGGGGAGGATCGACCGACCCTCCTGGATTGCCATTCCGGCGGACACGTTTAGTACTGCCGGGGAATTAAAGACGGGTTTGGTGAGAGGTGGGGGTAAGTATATAGTGAAGCTCTGGGCAGTTGTCTCTTTTTGGGCATTTGGTGTATGCGGTCGATACCGGAAGAGGTGGTCAGGTGGGTTCAAGAACTAGCTCTTTCTATGTTGGTTCTCTTGTTCAAATCAGACTGCTCGGAGGGTATTAAAGTTTGGGTTTAGGCTCCTTTTGTTTTCATCTGAATTTAGCTTTCTTAGTTTTGGTTGGCTTTGCCTCATTTTGTTGCTTCGAATCCCTTTATGGTTTTTCTTGCTTAATAAAGTTCTTATCTTTGCTGATAAAAAAAAGTATAAGCATTCTTAAACATTCTATGGAGAAAAAAATGATGAGAAGAAATAAAGAGAGCAACAACAGCCACAGGAGGGTGAAGGTACCATGGGTTTCCTTATTACATCTAAGTTATACATTAATATGAATTTTGTAATCCTAAATTCTCCAAATCGTAACCTGAGAACCCCCAAATTTTGTAACCCAAAATTCCCCAAATCATAACCCGAGAACCCCCAAATTTGTAACTCTAACCCAAAATCCCCAAATTAATCCCCAATTTGAAACTCTAACCTTAAATCCCCCAATTTAACCATCATTTTGAAACTCAAACCCTAAATCCCTAATTTTAAAACAATAAACCCCCAAATTATAAATGAAATTAAACCACAAATTTATTACTGAAATTAAAGACCTAAAATTGTAAACCTAAACCCAGAAATTGTCCCCCAATTCCAAACACTAAAGCCCCAAATCAAAACTGAAATTAACCCCTAATATTATAATAGAAATTAACCCCAAAATTTGTAACCCTAAATACCGAAAATTGTAACCCAAAACCCCAAAATTAAAACCCAATTCGAAATAGAAAACCCCAGATTAAAACGAAAATTTACACCCAAAATTTTGTACCCTAAATCCCCAAATTTCTAATCATAACCCTAAATTCCCAAACCACAATCGAATTAATCAAACCCAAATACTAAACTATATTCAAATCCCAACCCATAATTGGAAGATGAAGAGAATAAACCCTAACCCTAACCCTAACATAAACACATAACCTTTGTTACCGTTACAAGAGTTCCAGACATCGTCGGTGATGAGTGAACCATGCAGTTTCAATCTCCAAGACCACGAGTGGACATTCCTCTCTCCTCAATCGATGATTTATAGTGGAAGAAAGACTTCTCCAACAGATCGATTCACAACAGTAACTACGAAATCGATCCGTTGTGTGAGAGAGAGTAGATAGAGAAGAGACATGGACGACAGGAAAGGGTTGATGGACGGGAGAGGAGGCCAGCATTCAGAGGAGTAAGAAACGGGTTATTGAATCTCATTGAATGCAATTCACTGTGAGAGAGAGGAGAGATAATGCCAGAGAGAGGCTCGAGGCTCAAATCGGTGATTGTGAAGGCGGGCGCGACACGTCAACAAGATCAAAGGCTGAGAAAAGTTTGGTCGACTATGATCAATGGGTGGAAGAGAGGCTACGTCGTCGGTTTGGGCGAGAGACTTAGAGTGAGTTTACAACTCTCACATAATCCCACATCGGAAGCAGATGAAACTTTATGAGAGTTTATAAACTTTCAACTCTCAGCAATGATCATTTGAAGGGATTGGGTTGGGCTTCGAAGTTGAACGCATGCTGGGCTTGGTTGGGTTGGGCCAATGTTCATGCCAGATGTATATTATGTAATTTTTGTACATAGGTGCTTCAGGTGAGTTGGGTGATTCGTGATGGAAAACAGAGTACAAAAAAGAATAAACAGAGAGATATCAAATTGTGTTTTACTGTAATAATTCTTGCGTGATTTACGACTACAATTCAAAGGAAAGAAAAACTAAAACGGAAGCTACTAATTAAAGAAAAGAAACGTAGAAAAATCTAATTGCAGAAATTTAAGAGTAGCTTGACTTGCGCCCCGAGTAAAGCTTTATTATTAATAAAACGAAAACTGCTTCTTCATGCTTGCCACGTGTAGCTTCTTGATGATGTTATTCCCATGTAGAACAATCACCCTCCTAGTCTTGAGTCTGGATTTCTTCAACCTTCAAACCTAGCTTCTGCTCCAAGAACTTCGTCCTTCCAAGTGCCTTGGTTAGCACGTCAGCCTTTCGCTCGCTTGTTAATACATGCTTGATTTCAACCTGCTTCTTCTCGACACATTCTCCGATATAATGATACCGAGTATCTATGTGTTTGCTTTGATCATGGAATACAAGATTTTTACTTAGAAGCAACGCAGACTTGTTGTCGACCAGCAGCTCCATCGTCTTGGTATCATCTCCAGTGACTTCGCTAATAAGTCTGGCCAACCAAACTCCCTGACAAGCAGCAGTAGTGGCGGCTATGTACTCAACCTCGCAGGAGGACAGAGCTACAACTCTCTGTTTTTGAGACGTCCAGGTCACCAGGTTTTCTCCTAGGAAGAAAGCGACTCCGGTGGTGCTTTTCCGGTTGGCTGTGTCTCCGGCATGATCACTGTCACTGTGATCGATCAGTCTCTCGTCCATATCTGACCTCCTGTAATGTATTTCATGGTTTATCATTCCTTTTACATATCTGAGGATGCGCTTCACATCTACAAGATGAGATTCTTTAGGTTTCTTCATGAATCTGCTTACGAACCCAACAGAAAAAGCCAAGTCAGGTATGGTATTAACAAGATACCTTAGACTTCCCACGATGCTTCGATACATTGTGGCGTTGACTGCTTTTCCTTCTTCAGAACAAGCCTCTGTTCCATTGGAGTTTTACTGGGGTTGCACTCTCCCAAGCCTGAACTCTGTATAATCTTCTTAGCGTAGCCTTTCCAACAGAGTGAGATCCCATTTTGGTCTTGATGAACTTCAATTCCCAGATAGTATGATAGAAGCCCTAGGTCACTCATCTTGAACAACTTCTTCATCTGAATTTTGAATTCAGTGATCTTTGCTAGATCGGTGCCTGAAATTATGAGATCATCTACATAAACCCCTACAATGAGATGTGAGGGTTTTATGTAGATTGCATGTTCAAGAGAACTTCTTCGAAAACCAAGAGTCTTCAAACTCTCATCAAGTTTTTGGTTCCAAGCCCTAGGTGCCTGTTTCAACCCATATAGTGCTTTTCTGAGTTTTAGAACATGCTGAGGTTTGTTCTTGTCTTCGAAACCTGGTGGTTGTTCAACATAAACATCTTCTTCAAGCTCTCCATTCAAGAACGCAGACTTTACGTCCATATGGTGAGCTTCCCAACCCTTCGGTGCAGCTATTGCTAGGATGAGTTGGATTATTTCAATCCTGGCTACTGGTGCGAAGACTTCGTCTTAGTCTATTCCACTTCTCTGAGCATAGTCTTTTGCCACAAGTCTTGCTTTGTGTTGTGACAACCTCCCTCTAGCATCCTTCTTCAATTTGAACACCCATTTCAGGCCGATGAGTTTCTGTTTTGCTGGCAAACTCACTAGAGCCCATGTGTTGTTCTCCTTTATGCTTCTGAGCTCTTCTTGCATAGCTCTTCTCCAGTTAGGATCTCCCAGTGCTTCGTTGAAGTTCGCAGGTTCCTCAGATGATAGAAGGCAGAGATCATCGTACTCTGTTTCTATTTCTGAGGTCTCTGCATAAATCTCATCAAGAGATCTTACCTTAAGAGGCGTGGAGACACTTCGAGGCTCTTTAGGAGGTTGTTAACGTGGTTGAGGTGTGGCTCTAGCTTGATCTCGAGCTAGCTCTTCATTCTCTGTTTCAGGTTCCCATTCTATGGCGAACATGTTGTCTCTATTCTCACCTTCTTCTTCAGTCTCCCAGTCCCAGCCTCTTCCTTCTTCAAAGATAGCATCTCTGCTAACTATTAACTTCTTGTTTTGAGGGTTGTAGAATCGATACGCCTTCGATCCTACCTCGTACCCAAAAAACACCACCTTTGTTCTCCTGTCATCGAGTTTCTCTAGGCTCTCTGTGATTTTAATGTAAGCAATGCAGCCAAAACCCTGAGGTGATGAACCTTAGGCTTCTTTCCCTTCCAGGTTTCATAGGGAGTCTTGCCCTGCACGCTTCTTGTCAACGACCTGTTGAGGAGATAGATGCCTGTCATGACAGCTTCTCCCCAGAACTTCCCAGGGACTCCTCTGTTCTTCAACAAGCATCGAGCCACTCCAACAATGGTTTGGTTTATTCTCTCTGCCACTCCATTTTGCTGTGGAGATCGAGGGGCAGTCAAGTACCTCATCAAGCCTTGCTCTTCACAGAAACGTCTGAAATCGTTGGACAAGAATTCTCCTCCTCTGTCTGTGCGAAGTGCCTTAAGCTTTCGCTCTGCCTCCACTCCTAGTCTGTTCTTAAGAGTCTTAAAAACATTAAAGGCAGAATCTTTTGTTCTTATGAGTACTCCCTACATGTATCTGGAGTGATCATCTGCAAGGAGAAAGAAATATTTGTTACCTCCAGGAGTTTCAGGACTGATAGGTCCACACAGGTCTGCATGTGTGAGGTCGGGAGGTTTCTTAGCTCTGTATTGATATACTTTTGGAAAAGGAGTTCTTCGCTGCTTCCTAGCCAAGCAGGCTTCGCAAAGTTGCTCGGGATGGTTGATGACTGGAAAACCATCAGTTATCGCTTTCCTTCCCATCTTCTCAAGCGGGTCGAAGTTCAAGTGTCCGAATCGATCGTGCCATAGCCACTCTGTTTTTGCTGCTTTTATGAGTAGGTGATGTGGGGTCAAGCAGTCTCCGTTTGAGCCTGCTAAACCACACATTTATCGCTCCTATTCACCTTGTTTCGGTCATTTTAGGACCTTTGGACTAGGATACTGCTACACTCGTATTTTTGATCTCAGGTACACTTTTGGAGCAAATTCGGGCATGACGGGGCGAGCTTGCAGCTAAAGGCACAAAGGGAAGGAAAGAGTCACGATCGTGACACCCATTGTCACGATCGTGACAGACTAATAAACAACAGGCAAAGTGTGGATACGATCAAGGCATCACGGTGGAGACACGATCGGAAGACCGTCACGATGGTGACACTACTCGTCACGATCATGACAGTTCAAGGAGCCGAGGACAAAACCTCGATACGACAGGACGTCACGGAGAGGGGACGATCGGGACACTATTTGTCACGATCGTGACCTCCTTGACACGTTT
>JAYMTP010005656.1:0-13077 GCA_036897365.1 Geranium brycei | reverse complement strand
TTTCCTTTTTCCTTCGAGAGGTCTCTTGCCATGCAAAAACGAATCTAGACGTATCTAGATGTATATTGAGTTTCCTAACTCATGTAGACCGAGAATATAGTGAAGTAGTCAACTTCCAAAGATATTCAATAAAAGACAGAAGCTTGAAACATGGAAACTCGTAAAATGGAAACTTGCCGAAAACTTAAACCGACAGAATGTGTCGAATGATGTCTTACTAGACGTTTGGAACATGTACGCCGACATCTTTCTTCGTACTAAAAAATACAACCAACACTAACCGTAACAACAAGTTTCTTGTGTTAAAACTAACAATTAAAGAAAGGTTAACTGCTTCATACAACTGCACACACAAATAATAACCGTTTGGTTAAATCTACAGACTATTAAAATTTTGTTCAAAATTACATTACCTCGCAAAATTAATTATTTCTGCACACACATTAATACGGTTTAGACAAAACACATTTTAGAGATTACATTACCTTGCAAGAATTATAAATTTCTACATTCACACTAATACAGATTAGACAAAACACAATTAGCAGAAATAGGTTTTTGAAAAATTTATCACCATATACATCCCTAAGGTTATAAAAATACAGCAGGCATAAAGAGGACATATAAAATTAATGCCAAGTTGTTACTTATATCATAAAACATTGAAAATACCCTTATCGAAGAGTTGTTAACATCTTATACTTGAAAAAATTTGTGTATTATACAGTTAGAATGAAACTTTTTAAATAATAAATTTTTATTAAAAAATCTTCCCATTTCTTCAGGAAAACACTTTTTACCACATTTTGTAGACTATAAACATCTTCCATTTGTGCAGACAAGAGACCCTGAATATAATTAAACAATTCTGCTGCAAAATTTATGGACAAGTCTTTACAACCATTTTTATATTCGATATGATGGGAAAAGAATTTAAGTAAAATGAGATCTCTGCCCCATACAACTGCAAACACAATTAATAACCGTTAGGTTATATCTATCCAGTTATTCAATTTTTGCTTGTTTATCAAATTACATAACAAGAAATAAAATATTCTTTAACACACATTTCAATACAGTTTAGGCAGAACACATGAAAGGTTTTATAAAATTGATATATTCCAAGTTATTATTAATCTTATAAATTTATTTTTTTACAGCAAGTTACAAAACAATTCCGGCGCTCGCGACTATTTGCATAGAAACAATATAGAAATAATAATTGCAAATAAAAATTTACGAAACCAAAGAAAGGCCATTAACGTTCAGAATAAATGCTCTTGGCCTCAACCTCCCAACATCAACAACGACCTTCAATATCCCATCTTGTGAACCAGGACATTTGCTTAGATTATAAATGGTAAGTTTGAACTCGTCCATTGTCTTGGCATCATAATTTATAGAAACTTTGCAATTTGATCTAAGAAATATATTCGCTTAACTAACTGGTTTTCACTTGTTCTTCATTGCTGACAAAGTAATTTTCGTCAAAATCTACACACCTGTTCACATTCAAAGACAATAACATGTATCTAAATCCTATTACAAAACATAAATTTAATACACGAAAAAACATTTGAACCTGGTAAAATTTCAAACACGATTGAACTCCTTTGACAAAACAGACATCCTGGCAACTTCGACAAACGAGACACGCGAAATTATATCGATTATTAAGTCATCCGGTAGAATAGAAAAAAAATCTTTCCCACCAGACATAGTGTGGAGCACCGCGCATTGCGCGGTGTTTTTTTTGAAGTAGTACGATTAATTTTTTTAATTAGATTGCACAATCTAAATTCGCGGGAATTTTTTTGATAAACAAATATCACTTATGAGTAATTTTAGATGATATAATTATAATCAAAATATAGTGTAAGTAATTTAAAATCTATTTTTTGTAAACTACTTAGGTTAGTAGACCATATAATCTTATTGATTAGAAACCATTATTTAAAAAATTGAATTTATATGTTATATAGTTGAAAACTCATGACAATCCTAAGAATAATTCTATGTTATAGAATTGTTTTTTTATTAAAATATTAGTTGTTAATGTTATGTCGCTCGTTTCCCTTTTAGACGACATACGATAGGCAATACAAAACTTTGATTTCGAGTTCTCTTCTGATTTTATGTTTTATGATGAGAGCATATTTCATTTCTGATAAACCCGCCTGTCAAAATAATAATTTTTTTTTATTGTTATTATTATTATTATTATTAATGCTATCTAACTTTGGTTTGGATCATATATTTTATACATTTTATTCTAACAACTCAATAATGGGTTGGTGTCGTATTTCAACAATAATGCAGTAAGTGCTATCATAATTGGACATGTGTGAACTAGATAATAAACTCCATATAGAAACAAAATTCATCATGGTTCTAATAATTAACAAACCAAATGGTCTATTCTAATTTATGGTCGGTACGATTCCGAACCATGCCCACCATTACTATTTTCATATTGCCTTGTAAAAGGATTTTAGCAAGACATGCCGCATATGATAAAGTGACACAATAAATCGTTGCGTGGCCTTCAACTTGGAATATTTGTTGGCACAACCGAATTGACAAGTTGATTTAACACAATTCAAAATAAACTTAAATGGACAGTTTGTCTACGAACTCTAAAAAATGAAGTTTATATAAAATATGTTCTTGCACATAATATGTGGGAAACAATATCTATTATTGCTCAAACATACTTTGTTCCGGCTTAGTTTAAGTAGACTTTCAAATTCACATCTACTGGATTGAAAATAAAAGAAGAGACAATGTTTGACAAATGTATTTCCACCCAGAATTGCAAATCTATTAATAGACAAGATTCTTGTGAAACTGCAGCCATCCTTGCTTTATTTGTTGGCCATAGCTAATCTCAACACCAACACTAAAACACAACACGCAATCAGGTAAGAATACAAGTAAACTCAATCCAAGTAAAGAAAATATACCTAAAAACATATAATGTATATATTATCAACAATTAAACGTTGTATTAAAATGTCAATTCAAACAGTAGAATCATACCATATGAATTGTGTCTTGTATCTGTTGTTGTTCTTCAAGACATGGTTAACAGAAAACCACTGAGGAAGGAAGTTTCTTTAAACCTTGAAGTTTTTTTGTGCATCATAATCTCGGAAACAATCATGAGTAGCCAGAGTTTCTCCGATTCTAAAACATAAAAAGAACACGTGTATATATATCATAATTGTCACATAACAAACTGTGCAATGTAAACAGCAAAAACAACACAAGCTTGAGCTAATTTTTTTCCCTTCTAATTTGAGTTGATCACAAGTCAGCCCTTCATATATGTATATATAGGCATTGCAATACAAAATGAATGTGATAAAACATGCTTAGATAATGTCTGTCAGGAAAAAACTAATGATATAAGATACATGATATTATCATTAAACTTGATAAGATAATGGGGTTAGCTGAGCTAATTTGAGTTGATCACAAGTCAGCCCCTTCATATATATATATATATATATATATATAGGCATTGCAATACAAAATGAATGTGAGTCAATGGCATTTTTTCTTTCATCAACATGAAACACGCACACAACCAATTAGAGATAATGCATATTCATATAATTCACTGCAAGATAGAGCTAATTTCAATGTCATGCCTTGATCATTGAGAGTTGTTGATTGCTGCCACACCAAAATAAGAAAATTTCATAAACTACTTGGAAAATGGAAACTTAAGCAAAAAAAATTACAGAAAATTGTGAAAAACACACTACTTTCAATCTTCTAATCATGTTATCATAGTGTGAGGTGGCAAATGCCCAGGGATTTGGCTTCTCCAAACCAATATCTATCACAAAGTTACATACATAATTTTAAAAACAAAAGTAAACTAAACCTCATACTGCAGAAACTTCACAAATTCATTAATCCACCATTTTCATGCTTTGATAGCCAGATGAATTACAGTACCATAAGTGTGTACATTGCTAGAATGATGCGGTCTTGATCCACTGCACAAGATGGTATGTGATATGCATCCTCTCATGCAAAAACTATATATGAAAGTTCAGATATATATTCTAAGATTACTTGCTTGTGGTCTTCTTATATCATATCTTGATTAATTAGATTATGAAGTAACTTGCATGCAAGGACAGAGGATGCAGGTTATAGGCCCAAACCCTCAATAAGAAGGCCTTCAGTCCACAAGCAAAAGAGGCTCAAAATTAAAAACTAACCCTATAGAACAGCAGGATAAAAAGTATAGAAAGGACCAAGTCAATTGAATTCACCCTCTCCAGACAATGTATGGTCCTAATATATTATCGCTCATACAAATTGAAATGAGGAGATGGTGAATTCAAGAAACTAATGTTGTGTGTCATCACTTATCATATCATACCAATACATAGGGCCAAGGCAAAGATAAATCAAAATAGAAAAATGGTGCCACAAGGTGGCTTGCAATATTCGTGATCAATGAACTTTATTTCTTCACCAAGGATTAAAATCACGATGATGAGATATATGGCAGTACAGAATACTCTACCTCAATGCTACTGAGAGTTGCAGTAAGACCTGTACCAGGAAAATATTCAAAACTTTGAACAGAAACAGAAGGAAGGTCTTTCCATACACTATGGTCTACAACAGCTCTGCAACAAGCACAAGAACGGAAGATAAATACATAAATTTGTGTAAACACTAAAAAACGTTTGAGCATATATGATAATACATTAAGCAAAGATAAACATAAAGAGGCAAAAACATATTGATTTAGAAGACATCAACAAAAAATGTGAGGTATTGCATCACTCCATTGCAACAAGTATCCAAAAACAAAACAGAATAAAATACTTGGAAATGAAGGTGAGCATATATAAAGTTGATTTAAATTATTGTAACAAAATAAATTAAAAATAGAATTTTAAAATGATGCACGCCAAGAAAAAACATAAAATTTTGATAATTTTGAAGGACTAAAACACCATGACAGATAAACACATAAAAATTCATGTAAAGTCTCTCCTTTTCTACACATATTACAGAAGAGGGAGTAGGGTCCAAGAAAAAGAAGGGACTTCAAGGTCTCTTTTTCAGTCATACCCTGAAATCATACAAAACATCACCCATAAAACAACAGTAAGAAACCCAGAAATTCAATGGCACAAATCATTTAGAAAAACCCAAAAAATCCATTGATTTTTGTAGCCGATAATTCCATGTATGGATTTCAGAACAAAACTAATTACCCAATACCCAGGAACACGATTTGATTCACTGTAAATGAAAATAATCAAAATTTTCCAACTTTCCAAGCAACCAAACACGTGATCAAAAGCGATCCAAATCGACTGAATACCAATTTTTTCAATTACGAAATAACAATCTAGGGTATTAGGCTATTCTCTTAAACATGGATGAACAAGTGACAATCGGACAATGCAATGGATGGATCTAGCAAACTCAGCAATAATATGACATGAAACAAACACAGAAAGTCGAATTGGATCTAAGGAGGATGTGCGTGTTTATACTGGCTGAACTTGAGAGCGTGCTGCTCGCCGGCGAGCTGGAGGTTGCCGGAGACGAAGACGAGCATGCCGCCGGCTGGACCAGAGGGCTGGCAATCGACGGTGGTGATGGTCGAAGGGAAGGCTGGTCACGATGTTCTGCGATCCCGAACAGCGAACATCGTGCCGGCTGTTCACATCCACACCTCGCTGCCGAACATTTTTGTTCCTCCTCCCTGTCAAATCTTCAAAACCTAGACACGGAAATGAGCATCGAACCATCGATTCTTTTCTTCTGAATCGAATTGAAGAATTTTTCACTGACACGAATCGACACACGAAAGGAACGGATCGGTAGGGAAAAATCATCTTCTTCCGTAATCAACCAGGAACAATTTATAGAGGCGAAGAAGAGATCATATAACAGGAACAATTTATACCAACCAAAACCCAGAAACTCAAATGAACGAAAACAAATCAAAAGGATATGGGATAGACTTTTTTGCGAAACGGTGCACACTCGGCGGAGAGAGAAAAAGCAATTGATTGAGTATTAACATTCATTTCCTTTGCACCAGTAAAAATAGGGAAATTTATTTACATAATTACTGACTCACCACAAATCAAAAACGCACTAAAAATTGTAAAAGGAAGGCAACTTGTACAATTTGCCTACTCCTTTTATATACAATATAGATTAGTAATATTTTCAAATAGAGCTGCAAATTGCTCAATTATAGTTCAAATTTTATCAGAGAATTTGGTTTTTGGTTAATTGAATAGTTTAGGTGGTGTATTTTGGACTTGGGCTCTCACCAATGGACCGGAAAAAGGACCAAAAATCTATGGCCCGTTTACGATTTGGTCAACCGACCGAAGCAAACCAGCCAATTGGTCGGTTATAACCGAACTGACCGACCGTTCATTGGTTCGATTTTTGGTTTTGACATTCTAATAACCGAACTGGTTGGTTTGGTTTGATTAAGACTGGTTCAGTTCGGTTTTCAAACCATGAACACCCCTAGTTAAAACTATGTACGACTGGGTGTAGGCCGTTTATTGACCTTGACGGGTGTCAGCGAAAAGGATTTTCCGAGGGACAATTGTTGGTTGCAGTAGTAAAAGATGTGGATGAGTGAATATTTCCACTGTGTTTTGTTGTTGTTGAGCAAGAGAAAAGGAGAGTTGGAAGTGGTTCATCGATGAAATATTCAGTAACTTCGGTGACCCAGATGATATAAGTTGGGTATTCATTAGTGACAAGCAAAAGGTATGAACTTTGATTAATTTTTATTCTTGTACAGACGATTATTAACTCTTATTACCAAAATTTAATTAATTAGTAATCTTGTATATATAATTGGTACTCCATGTGCAGGGTTTCGTGGAGGTTTTCAATGACATGGAAAACGTGGAGCACAAATGGTGTATGCATCACATGAACGAAAACTTTGCAAAAACAATTTAAAGAAGAGGCGTTAAAGGAATTGTTGCAAAAGTTGGCTCATTGCACTACTGAGAGGGAATTTCACAGAGAATTAGAGAAGGTGCGCTCAATTAGTGAAGATGGCTATAGATGGATATCACAAAGACCTCCTCAAAGATGGGTAAAGGCTCATTTTAGTACAATAGCCCGATATGCATTACAGGTTAATAACCTAGCTGAAAGTTTCAATAGTTGGATCCTAAATGCTAGAGACACGCCAATAATTCCACGTATTGATGTCATAAGGATACAGTTGATGGAAATGTTCACTAAGCGTTGGAAATTGTCCTATGCCTTAACAAGACATATCTGTCCTGAAATTCAAGCTAAGCTTGAGGCGATCAAGGATGATAGCTATCAATGTTTTCCTCGTGAATGTGGAAAAGATCGGTTTGAAGTGGACATTGATCAAGAAAGATATACTGTGAATCTATCTAGCAAGAGTTGCAGTTGTAAGGATTGGGACTTAAGCGGTATCTCTTGCAAACATGCAGCTGCAGCGATCATGTTTAATTATCAAGACCCGAAAGATTATGTGCACAAGTACTATGCAACGTCAACATACAAGAAGATATATTCTCATGTTTTTGAACCTGTGGGTGATCCACGTGAATGGATAATCAGTACCCAAGAACCAGTGAAGTCACCTATTGTATTACGAGCACCTGGAAGACCGAAGAAGAAAATAAAGAAAGGAAAAAATGAGTTGACAAATGCTTCAAGTAATTCATTCAAAGCTTCAAGGGATGGAGATGAGTTATCATGTGGATACTCTCGAACGCAAGGGAATAACAAAAGAACTTGCCCAGAATTGAAGAAAAAAGTATCCATCGAAGAACAAAGATAAATGAGAAAATTATATATGAGGAAAAAGAGAGCAGAATATCGTGCTAGAGCATCCGAAAGTGGTGAACCTTCCAATCCAATTGCAACAAGAAAGAGGAAAGTTGTTAATGCTAGTACGAAAATTACCGAGCCAGAACAAGAACGTATGGAACAAAACAAGGAAGTTGACCTAGCTAAATTAGCTAAGGGAAGAAAGATGACAACTTCTTCATGCGAGGTACTTCATTTCATTATACATACACTTGAAACTGAATTTGTTTACCCGTTATAGTTCTGATTTATGTTTTAAATTCTGACTTAGAACATATGCTAGCAAAACTTGAGAATATACACTAGCAAAAGTTACAGTTCTGATTTATGTTTTTAATTCTAACTTGAGAACATATGCTAGCAAAACTTGAGAAGTTGAACTGGCAAAAGTTGTGATTTTCTTCTGTTTTATGAACTGTAACTTACGATATATTTATGCTCAGTATCTTACAATAGGTGCATTTCTAATTAGTAGTATGAGTTTTATCGTTCCCTTTCATTTTCTTGAGTTTGAAATCATGTTTTATACTGCAGGACAAATATCTCAGGAGCAAATATAACAGTTGAAACCCCTACTGTAGGAGATGTACAAGCTGAACTTAGATCATGTCAATTAATTTTTTAAATTCCCATCGGTTAACCTTCTGAAATCATGTTTCATTATTGCAGGACACTTCCTCATGGACTAATATAATTGTTGGAGTTGCACAAGCTCAACTTAATGCCTTAAGAAGCATATTTATGTTAAGTTTTTGGTTTATTATCTTTTCATAATACATGCTAGTAAATTGATGTTTTGTCTATGTCTTCAGCGTGTTCGGGTGAAGTTTCCACTTAGAAGTGGACGACCTATATCTAGGTTCGCTGGAGAAGTTAGAGACAGAAGTGGAAATAGGCCATTAGGAGAGAGCAGTAGTCAGCTAACACCGTCAACAACTCAGTTCCCTCCAATGGGGCAAGGAAGCAGTACACCATATTGTTATGAGTTGTCTTTTAAAACTATGACGATTAGGCTATTGTTACTAATCTTTTTTGTTGAAATTTAAAACTACGATGATTAGCTTCTTAGCGATAATATTTAGATATGGATTATGAACCTATGAACCTTTGATGATTATTTTGTAATAGTCAATCTGTTTCAGTATTGTATTTCCAGAACTTACATGATTTCTTGTTCTGTTTGATAATTTTGTATTTCTTTCACTCTTTCAATCAATTGCATATTCAATTTTTGCAACTCAGAATTTACTTCTTCCAACATATATCTACACTCCATGTAATAACATGTATAATCACATAGTTTTGGCTCAACTCAATAAAAATATTAACACCTATCATCCAGGTCAGAAAATCAATAATATCAGTAACCATCCCAACTTCAACCATCTCAAATTCAATAATATCATGGTTATTGAAATTTTTGTTAATCAAAAAGTTATTTTGGAAAGAAACAAATTTCGGTGATCACATTCATAGTATGTTAAGTGCATTAACTAATAATCTGACATTTTGAGAATGCATATTCATATAAATCAAAGTGACATTTACAGTATACATTCATTTTCACATACAAAATCACCATATGAGCACAAACTACCCAAGTATCCAAACTAACATAAAGAACCAAACTGAATCAACCCACTATATAACTAATCAACTGAAAATCCAAGCCAAATGAATGCGAACATGGGGTGTGGGCCATCAAGACATCTGCTCAATATTGGCTGTCAAGCCTAAGGACCAATGGTAATTTGAGTAATGTCATAATAGCCCAAGGATCATGAACTTTAAACCTTCTAACTTCAAAAATACATGGTTCTTCCTCTAAACCCCTTCTCTCCCCCAAAAGCGCCCCCCCCCCCCCCCCCCCCCCCGAAATACATGGTTCTTCCTCCCTCTACTTGTTTTCCTGATTTTCCCCAAAGTATCTATAAACAGTACATTTATTTGATCTCTTAAGATATCCACAATATACTCAACAACAAAATCATGGAAAATCTTCATCAAAATCACAATACTCGCCTCAGAAAGAGCTCAATCCATCGTACCCTCAATGTCATTCATGTAGAGCTAAAAACATAATCTTGCCCCAAAAAATTCAAGCAATCACAATTCTACGGTACTTCCAATACCTAGAGGTTCTAAATGCAAAAAAAACAATCTAGACCTAGAACCAAACAACCAACTAAATTGAGTCAGTCCTGAGACTGAGATTGAATAAAACAACTCATCAAGATAACAAACCTTGAGGAGTGTAAAAGGTCAACATCAGTCTCCGGCAACAAGGTGGTGATCATCGGTGAGGGCGAAAGGGAGCGAGACACGATAGAGGTTTGGGGAGGTTTAGGGAGAGTGAGTGAGTCTGACTCTGAAAACATGTGTATATGGAAAGCCAATCAACCCAAATAACATGAGCAAGGGTATTTGGGGAAGTGAAAAATAAATTCTGGTCACATGCACACACGTGCTTGGACGGAATTCACTTTTCCTTCCATTTTGTATGTGAATGCAAGTAAACAATTAACATTAGGTAGGTATGTGTTTGTGACTGATAGTTAAAGGTAAGCATCTGCAATTACCCCTTCAATTTATTATCTTCTTTAAGTTACGATCAAAAAGTTCTATGATCAAAGGCAATAGAGTAATAACAATGTTGTCACCTCTTATATATAGATGAAAAAATAGATGCCGCTAACTCAATTATAACAAATCTTGTCGAATTTTATTAATATTCGAGCAAGGATATAATATATAATATGAATATGGCCGAAGTTTGGGTGATCATGTCCCACTCTACACCCAATATATTAAAAGGTTATATTATTTTTAATAAAATTTAAAGTATAACTCACGACAAGTTTTGAAGAATGGAAATTCTCTCTAAATAGGGGTGAGCATGGGTCGGGTTGGGGCCCTTGACCCTAATTATTATACTCAACTAAGTAGGAACGGGTTAGAGATATGAGGGCCCATTACCCAACCCGGTTGGGACATGTTCTAGCAAGTTGAGTGCAGGTTAGGAGTTTTACCCAACCCGGCCTTCCATCTTGGGTCTTTTATTATAAATCGAGCAAAAATTAGTTTTCTTATACCAATTTTAGTGTCTTGGCCTAAAATAGTACTGAATAAACTGCAACAATATACTCTCAGGCAACATGATAAAAAGAAAGTAAAGTAAATACATTAAAATCCAAGTGGCATTAACATCAAACAAACAAAAATACCAAAAAAATGCAATAAAATTGACATTAAAACACGACACATTACACGTTGACCTGAGAGAGGAGATAAGTGAGAGTTTAAGTGTGGGTAGACTATAGACAAAGGGGTATATAAGGTGAGTATGGGTTGGGTTTGTGAGTAAATGTGGGCTTGACTTGAGTGAAGATGGAATGGATTAGAATGATAATATATTATTAAGTTGGGTTGGGCTATATAGCGGGTTGGAACGGGTTCATCCCCTTCGACCTGGAAATCGGCTCAAATAGGTACGGGTTGTATTTTTTTGATTTGTTACCGATCTGGATTGCACTGGATTGGGTCTCTTGTCAAACAGGTTTAGGCAGGTTGATGGGTTGCTCATCCCTACCTGTAGATCAAAGTTGAGGCTGTGACGAAAAAAATATAAGAAACAAAGTTTCATGATTGGGATGAGTTGGGATGTGAAAATTCAACCTCACTTGTCCACATTCCTAGTTCATTCGTATATAATGATGCATATAATATTATTAATGTTATCATAGCCTCAAAAGAGGAAATAATATAAAATTATATTATAAAAAATATTCTTAAACCAATATTCATGGAAAAAGTTATATATAAAATTAGTGAATGCCTATCTACCTTGGCATTAAGAACATCATTTCCTCACAAGTTAGTAAGATTTGTTATAAATCAAGACGAATATGAGATATACTGATGTGTGTACATTACAAAAATAACTACTTATGCAAGTAGATATGAAAAACACACAAAGAGAGAGCTTACGCTATTTAATAACTCTGTTAAAAGGTTTTGTAAGTGACCCAGATCTTTTGTGATATATCGGACAAAAGAAAAGTTTTTCAAGAGGAAAAAAAAGATAGCGCTCCCGTTTATCAACGTGTCATCAAGTAACCTTGCCTATCAGCCTATGATGCAAACCGATCAGCAGCTCCAGCAGTTGAATTTACAAAAAATCCAAAAAAATAGCAAATAAATCGTGTACTTCCAATAAAGATATTAACCAAAATATTGAAAGTTGTAGGATTAATATAATAATAAACCAAAAAGAATATAACATAAAAGCGTTAAGACAGATTATTAGTAAGAAGAGATGTATTAATAAGAAAATTAGAGGAATAAAAGTTAATGATAGAAGCGTAAAAAGTTGTTGAAGTAAGTTAGGTTCGAGAAGTCTTAACAAAGCAATTTAGTTTAATAAATGAATTCTTAGCAAAAGATAGATTGAAGAAAATAATTAGAACAAGGTCCCGAAGAATTATATTACCAAATGTCAACATTTGAAGAATGAACATCACAAACATTAAGTTTTAAACCAGAGACTTATAGAAAATACAAAGTGAAACTCAAGCATTGTCTATTAAAAAGATATTTAAAACCAAGTGATTTGAAAGAAATATAAAAAAAAAGATATATAGCACACAAACATTAAAACATAATAGACACTACTAGTGTAAATGAAAAGGCAAGAATAAATTTAAGAGTTAATTACAACTTATTATACTTAGTTGGAGGCCTTTTACAAATTACTATACTTATTTTAAAAACTTTCATTTCAACTAACCTAACTATATTCTTCTTACAATTGGCTCATTTCCATCCATTTTAACCGAGATGTCTGTTAAAATTTTCCAAAATGAAAAAAAATGCCCTTATTTGTTTTTTAATTAAAAAATATAGTTTCAACCAAAAACCCATATGTTCTTATCTCCCATCTGTTCGGTCCCTAGATTTGAGAAAATAGAAGGAGGCACGGCAGCGATTCTGACAACCCCTCCTTTCCGGACCACGGGCTCTTTCGGTTCGGCGACATAGCCTTGGTTCTGGTAGGTGTTTTACTGCTCATCGAATACAAATGAGTGGATAGAGGCGTCCTCGACAAATCCGAGCTTGTGGTTGTGCGACGGAGTGCTGGGTGGGGTTGATTGGGTGAGAGAGGGACTGGTTCGCACTGTAGCCTACTCGATCGAGACCAGATGTAAG
>JAYMTP010005655.1:0-13079 GCA_036897365.1 Geranium brycei | reverse complement strand
AAGGCTCGATAGGCTCGCGAGCTGACTCATTTAATATTTGATTAATTACATATTTAATTAATATATTTTCAAATTTTTAGAGAATATTTATCATGAATTTAGACGAGCCAATCTCGAGGCGTCTCGTTTAGTATTTAATGAATTATTATATATTTTTATTTAATTTTAATGAATTCTTGAATTGGATATCAAGCGAACTGAATTGAGTCGAGCCGAGCCCGAGCTTATCTAAGTTTTCTCGAGCCGAACTCGAGCTTAGTTACACAAGCTCGTTAGAGCCCGAGCCGAGCTCTAGCTGATTACTGTTTTCACGAGCTGAGCCGAGCCCTACCAAATAGAAGCTCGATTCGGCTCGTTTACAACCCTAGTATGCTCAATCTCATCATAACTTTGCTTTTTGAAAATTCACAAAATTTCAATAATTAATAAATAAAAAAATTGCCGAAAAACAAAAAATTAATTTAACTAATGCAATAATTAGAAAATTTGTTCCATTGAAAAGTGGGTTTAAAAACTTATTACCTCATTGAACTAAATAGCTTTACAAATAAAGTTTTATTAAGATTTAAAGATGGGCACATCCAATTTTCGATTAAAAATTTATACGAAATTTTTTCAGATTCCCGGGCCGGGGATATGGTGCTGTCTGCCTCCGTTTGGATCCGCCCCTATGCATATTGGCCCGTTAGTCAACCGTATTATTTAATCCAAATAACTATTTTAGATGAAATATCCATGAGAGGATCTTACGAGATGGACATTAGGCATGTGTAGTTTTGCTGAGGGTCCACGTCTACCCAAAGTCATAGTCGATATATACACATTATATATGGCGAGCACAAACTCTAAAAGTCGTTGGCAAATATACACTACCATATCTAACAAAATAATTAGATACGCTTAGCTGTTTCATTTCTCTGGTTAGAATCAAATAAGGACAAATGGTTTTGGTAAGAAAATGACATTTTCCATAAGAAAGAATCAAAAAGAACATAGAAAACAAACCTGGCGTCTCTATTTTATAATCATGTTTTGGTCAGAGAATAGAAGCTTCTTGTCTCTTTTCCTCATCAGAGGAAAAGAAAAGGTCCTTTTCTGTTGTGAATTAGAGGTATTCGAAATCTTTCTTCGTAATCTCATTCCATGGTAGTCTTGAAGTGACCATTATTCAAGATATTAATTAGGACTAATTCATTGAGATTATACCATTGACAGTAAATATTTAGCTGATTAAATTTGACAATTTAGTTAAAGATATTCCGTTTGAGTAAAAATATAATAATTTTTTCTCCATCAGAAACTTAGGCCTTATATATATACATGTGAAATTAGTATAATACTGTAGAGCCATATTCAGAAAGGGTATATGTTGTCCACGAGTTTGCCAATTTAGGATCTTTGTTTGTGAACATGTATGTAATAATATAATCATTGCATAAAAACCCATACTCATAGTATGTAAAATCCAATGAAGATCCTTGAAATTTATAAATATTCATTAAAAAGAGCATCTTATTGGTACGTAATGCAAGTTGTGTGCGCATGTTGGATAGATGTCAACATATATGACAGTTGGCTATATTGGATTTGCATAGAGTTATATAGGGAATTGCCATATGGCAATATAGTGCTTAACATCAACCAAGTTGGCTTAATTTAATTGAATACAAGATAAAGTAAATGATGTCTTCCATCAAGAAGACAAACAAAGGGCAAGGGATCATTCAAATATTTTAGCTTCACTCTCACACAACACAAAAGAGAGAGAAAAAACAAAAGAACCAACACACTCTAATCTTATTCAAACAGCTATTTCAATGCAGAAAGTCACCTACTTTATTCCATGACAAAAGTTAGATGTGTATATTTATTGCTTCTTTTTTATATTCAATCGGTAACCGAATTTTGTTATTTTTAGAAACTGAATTTTGATATTTGTATAACATAAATTTGTTAACTTTACCATTAATAACTACACATGTAAGTAAAGGTTCACGAGTCAAAATACGAACGAACATTGGTTATTCAATAAAGACAATTAATACTGACTAGCATGGTCAATTTGGTTAAAACCAACCCAACTTGTCGGTTGGTTCTCAGTTTAGACCGACAAGAACCGATTCTCATTTGGGCCTCATCCATCAGACCTAAATTCAGTCATTCAATTTTATTAATTTGGATGAAGGGTTGTAATCGAATACAAATCATGTTTTATCACACAAACGTTCTCCAAACTGTCGGATCTTGACATTAATGTGTGAGATTTATGCTGACTAATCAATGACACACTAATGTAATTATGAATTAATTATGTATTTGATTTACTCATTTGACACCAACAAAAGGATATAAACGTATTTTTTATATATTTAATTACTTTTATTATTATTTTCTTATTTCAATACTTCTAAAAAAATGGAATCGTTTACCAATTTATTGTGAAATCGGCGGTTTCATCGTTTTACATGTTCTTGAAATTGGTTTGATCAATCATTATAATTGTCTCACATTTTAATTTGTCAAGTTTCATGGTTTCATTTTTCAATTCTTCAAGTTTCGTGGTTTAGTTCGTTAAAGTTTATGGTTTCATGGTCTAATTCATCAAGTTTCATGGTTCAATTCGTCAAGTTTCATGGATGATCTCGACAAGTTTTATGGTTCAATTCGTTAAGTTTCATAATGCAAGTCGTCAAGTTCCATGGTTTCATTGACATGTATCATTATTTCATGGACATTTTCCGATGTTTCATCAGTTTTTCTTTGTTTCATGGATATTTTATATGTTTCATTAATATTTATATTTCATTGATAAACTCATTGGACGCAACAAATAAGTTCAATCTTTTCATCAACCAAAAATCAGTATCTAAATATGATACCATAAATTAAAAAAAATCAGCAAATTAATCATCTCTTCCCAAAAATTGCAATAATCAAACACCAATAGCATCAAATTACTTTTTGAGAACAAAAACAATGTAAAATACGTAAGGGAAATCCAATCATCAACTCTATTAATAAGAATATGCAAAATCGAGAACAACTCGACCAAACCTAGATCTTGTCTCTTAGGCTCCGTCATCGATCACTTCTTGAGGCTACCACGAGACCAGCGTTTGAACGACCAATGTTGAAGAGATTGAGATCACCATGGACGCGAAACCAAAACTTGTTGTGTTTTTTTGGTGTAGTGAAACATGATTTTCCAGATCTGGAGATGATGAGGACGATGTAGTGCACATAGTCAAGGTCTGTGGCGCGGATGGTAGATGGTGGATGGCAGATGATAGATGACGGCGTGGATGGTTGATATCAGATGGCGGTGCAGATGGTGGATGCGTTTCAGTTTATGAAGACGACGACATTGCGTCGAAGATGAGAATCACAAAATTGTGAATATTAGGATAAAAAAACCCTAATATAATCTAAAATGTAGGTTTTAGTTCTACTAATAGACAGTTTATGTTGCTATTTTATTTATTTTATTAATAAGTATGCTCATTAATGTAGACTATTGATTGAAAACAATGTAATGATTAATAGGTATTTTTATATTTGTACACTAAAAAGGTTTTGTAGTAAAGTTCATCCCTTGGAAGAAAAACTAGTGACAAGAGAAGATGACGTAGAAATGCACTCAATTCATCACTTATAAATGATGAAAAAACGTCTATCTAAACTACTTTTAACAATTTAAAGAGTAAACTAAAAATAGTTTTACGAATCGACATCACAAAAACTGAAATATAAGTTAGAACCAAAGCAATGAAATTGAAAACAAAAAAAATCCTTTCGCTTGCAGCCTCTTCAAATTAAACTTCTCGGTGTTTGTTCATTCCTCCTTCAAGTACCTGAAATAACATTAGTTCAAAACAAAAAATGTTAGTGAAAGAATACCAATTCTTCACATTGATAACACAAAACTTAGGACCCGTATAGAGCCATTCATATCAAAATAGAAAACACAAATACTTGAAGTTACTGTGCGTTATGTTGATCTCACCACATTGTATCCAATATCGGATAAATTATTATGCTTTTTATCCATTAACAATAAGCATAATAATAGATAGTAAGTATCAACTAGCAAGTCAAGTGCAATGCATGAATCAATTAATAGTAAGTAAAAACTACTGTTCTTTTTATTCGGGTCCCACCAGGCAGGCACACCCGGCATGCTAGTCAAAGTAGTTCCTATTTTCATGCAATCTTCAAATTTTGAATCCATTTCAGCTGTCCTATAAATACAACCCCTATGTCTTCGAAAAAAAATCTTCATAGCTGAGGAGAGAGAATAGGAGAAGTCACCGTTTTCACAAGGGGAGAAGTTGGGGATCGCAAGAGGAGACTGATACGAGGCTGTGGGAGATCAAGTTGAGGTTTGAGTAGTGTTTAGTTTTATTTCTATTTCCATATTTTACAGATACTTTTAAGGGTTAATTGGGGTTGGTTTGTGATAATTGAGGTAGTGATTCACATGTTCTTGAGTTTGATTTTATTATTGTGCATGCTTGTGATAGATTGTGACCTGAAAATGATGAACTTTACTTTTAATTACATGAGTAACTAATTTCCTATGTCGGGGTAAAGGATGAACGGGAATTGTACCTTGATGAGCTAATTGATTCGATAATTGACTAATGGGTTAGGAAAAATTGATTAAGGCTCTAAATGTGAACTTAATGCTAGTTCTTCCAGGTAGGCTTGAACTTAGATCAACTCTAGGAAGAGGGGCGATAGCAATCGACCTACGTTGACCGTAGCGTTTAGGGACCAGACTTACATGGTATAAGAGACCACGGGTACGACTTACATCAATAGGTTACTAACTCGAAAGATGGGGATTTTAGTTGATAATATGGCTAATTTTAATCTGGTTAATCCGACCTTTTATTGCCTAGTACGGAGGATGTTATGGTAGGTCTAGAAAGTCTCAACCCTTAACTCCCTTCTTAAAACTCTTCCTCATAGTTAATGATAAACTTTTAAATAATTTGTTAATTTATCAATCCCCCAGATTCCCGGTTCCTCGATCAATTTAAGATTTTGGTTTATTTTTGCATTTAATTTTAATGTTCTGAGCTTGCTTGTTATCGACTTGTGATGACTTTGGTAATTTGCATGGTTGTTTGGAGTGTGTTTCACCACCTCCACCATTTCAAAAATCGACCAGGCCCGAATAGTGGTCCTAGGCTCCTAGTGTTCGAACATACTAGACAACTCTCTCTATGGGATCGATAAACTCTGGGGCAAAAGACTCCCGGTATTACTTTGAACGACCAGTGCACTTGTCGGCCGCGTCAGACGGTAAACCGAATCCGTGGGACTATTTCATCCATGTAGATACCGACCTCTCCTCCATGGAATCACTCTTGATTTCATGGCTTAAATTAAGCCCATATTAAGAAAGAGACAATCATGATGAGAGTCTTAACTCTCCATTCTACCCTCGTTCAATTCAATCAATAACCCACAATAATCACTAAATCGTTAATGATTTCCTTTCATTCCATCCCAAAACTCTAATTTAGCTACTCATGCCTTCAATTAACATGCAATTAACTAACACAATCATCATATTCATCATCAACAATTCAAATCTCTTGCAAATCTCAAAATAGCTCTTAGATCTCAACATCAACAATCTCTAAGAACATTAAAGGGATCAAAAACTTAAGAATTTTGGATTTTAGATTAAAATTAAATTAAAATCACTTACAAACAAAATGTAGCTATTACAAATAAGATTGGTTGATCCTAGCTCTTTCTTCTTCCTCTCCGAGTCTCTAGATCTTCAAAATCTTCAACTTCTACTTGTAGAACTTGTAGCATCTCTCTCTAGATCTCAATTGTACTATAAACAAATCTAAGAAAGATCAGAAATGATGTGGAAGGTACGAACTCAGATAGCCTCGTATTCTTATACACTCCTACACAAAACTAAGGGGTTAATGAGTCAATTCATGAAATTTTGCAGAATTGGAGCTTCTGTACGCGAGTAACGACAAGCAAAGTCGCGACAAGGAGTCGTGACTTCATGTGTCATTACTTCTTCTCCTAATTTCTCGAAGCCTACTGTGAGGATGTAATGCAAGGTAGTCGTGAGTTGGAGTCGTCTATAGGGGTATCGTGACTTCAAGTCGTTCTAATCTGCTCGACACGTCAGCTAACAATGGGTGAAGTCACGACAGGGGTGAAGTGCCCATCATTGTCGTGACTTTCCCTTGACTCCTTCGACTTCTCAGCTCTTCAGGTCATGCATCTCATGACTAACCTAGTCACGACATGGTGTCGTGACTGTGGGTGCCGTTACTCAGCATCCTGCAGCTTGAGCACTTTTTCAGGTGCACTGCAACTCACGACTCAAAAGTCACGACGGTCTGTAGTGACATGAGTTGTCTGCAAGCTCTCCTTCTCTCGTCTCTAGTACTCACGACTCAATCAGTCACGACTGGGTGTCGTTAGCTTCCTCTGCTGCTCCTCCCTTGCTCCATTTGGCCTTGGCTTGATCTCGTTTCTTCTCCTAGACTCTTTTATGCTCCATTATGCCCCTAAGGACATGTTTTTATGCAAATCAATCAAAAACCCTTAGTGCGTATAATGGTACTCAAAGTAAGCTAAAAAATTCTAAAATCAGGACGAAATCGAGTTAATTATAAGGATATTTGGCTTAAGTGCAGATGCAAAATCCACTTTTATCAGATGGCATCCCCAACTCGTCGATCTCCACCTCCTCCTCAAGAGGGGTATAGGTATTGATAAAAGTGGATTCTTTGTATCAACTCATGTCAAATATCTGCATTTAAATCCGATTTCGTCCCGTTTTAGGCAATTTTGGAGCTATTTTGTATCATTTGAGCTATACATCTCGAGTGGGTGAAATTGCAGGGAAAAGGCCAATTTGGAACAAAAATGAGAAAAAATGAGCAAAAGGGAGTTTCGAACATTCGGCCACTCTTATCTCCTCTAGAAACAGGGCACACTAGAGGAGAGGCGAAAATTGCTCAGGAATAAGAGGCGAACAAGAGTGGCGAAGGTTGATTTTAGTTATATACACTAGGTCAATCATAATTTAATGTATTAACATTATCATCTGTTATGTATAAAAGACATTTTTCATTATCATTATTTTGTGATAATTTATTGAATATGTAACAGTTCTAAAGCCATCAAGCATGGGACATGACAGTGAAACCTTTAGATTATATACTGGTCACATTCAATTGTCGTTGGTCATTACTAAGGGTTGAGACTAGCATGATGTTAATTGATAATTAAGTTTTACTGCTCATGGATATAATATATTAAGTCAAATCATAGATACTTCTTAGAAAATCAGTATTGCATGACCCATCATGAGAATATTGTATAAGATCGTCATAAGTATATCTCATTTTCGTATTACCAGTTCTTCCTCTAACCTTAAAGAGATCATACATTTCTTTGTAGCTATTTCATATTTTGACATATTCTAACATTGTCTTTAACATGATAATGGAAGGGTATTGTTAGATATGAAATTTGCTATATGAGGAATATCAGTGACTGTTAGAGAATTCCTCCCTCGTTAATTACGAGTACAATTTCCTTGGGCCACTCGATGGGTGAGGCTGAAGAAATGTATGGTCATGCTAAATGAAATGATAAGTATTTATCATCAGCAATCTACTTGGGATTGAGAAACTAATGATTGAATATTGTATGGATGACAATTCTATCCCAATATTCAATTCGAAAATCATGCAACGAAAAGAATAATGTATTACTAGTAAAAGATTAAGTCGGATATTTGACATTCATATAACTTGGGCAGTCACAATGTCTTACTAGGGACCAGTTATAGGAACCTATATGGTCACATGCAAGAACGTGCACGGAACGAATTGAGTTTTGGAAACTTAATTATACCATGAGTTATTTAATCAAAATATTTGTTACATATTTTAAGATAAGGGTTATCTTAATTATTTAAATGTTTTCGTTTAATTATATAAATAGGTGAAATCAGATACAAACCGTTGTCCCCGTGCGAAACGTAACTTGAATTGTGGCCAATGATTTGGCGAGATTATACACGCTTTGGAGACCGCTGCATTCATATTGAATAATGTTCCATCAAAGGCGATAGAAAACACACCATATGAGATGTGGGTTGGGAAACCTCCCAGTTTGTCTTTTCTAAAGATTTAGGGTTGCGAAACTTATGTGAAGCGTCTAACTACAGATAAGTTAACACACAAATTAGATAAATGTGAGAACAAAGTGTTTGTTGCTCAAAATGGTGTCTTTTTGGAAAGCGAGTTTCTTTCCAAAAGAACCAGTAGGAGTATTGTACATCTTGAAAAAGTTTAGGAACCCCTTAATACAGTACGTCTTGGAGAAATTTAGGAACCCCAAGGTAGCATCGTAGCAGGAATGGAACCTTAGTTGATTCAAGATATGAATGCAGTTCGTGTAACGGTACCATAAGGCCTAAGGATGTCTTATAGGGCACGTTAAACTCCTATGAGATATAGATTTCTCATATCTGAGAATAATGACGTGATTCTTCTAGATCAAGATGAGCCCACAACCTATCAAGAGGTCGTAATAATCCTAACTTCGATAAATGATTAGAGGCCATGAAATCAAAAATACAATCTATTATAATAATCAAGTCTGTAACTTAATTAGGCTAGTTGATGGTCTTAAAACCATTGGGTGCAGATGAATCTTCATGGTGAAGACATACATGAATGGCAATCCACAAACCTACAAAGCAAGACTAGTTGCAAAAGGTTTAAGGAAACTCATGGTGTACATTATCATAAAAATTTTTCACCAGTCACGATGCTTATGTCAATTCAGATTCTCCTTGCCATAGCTGCATATTATGACTATGAAATATGGCAAATGATGTAAAAACATCATTTCTTAATGGAAAATTGTATGAGGAAGTGTATATGACACAACTTGAGGGTGTTGTAGATCTAGAGAATTCTAACAAGGTTTGTAAGCTTCAACGATCCATCTATGAATTGGAACACGCTTCTCGGAGTTTGAGTCTTCGTTTTGATGAAGTAGTTAAGGAATTTGGTTTCATTAAAAACGAAGATGAACTTATGTGTACAAGAAGGCTGGAGGGAGTGCAATTGTCTTTTTAGTGATATATGTCAATGACATACTCTTAATTGGAAACGATATCTCAATCCTGCAAAATGTTAAAGCATGGGTAGGGAAATGTTTTTCAATAAAGGACTTTGGCGATGCTGCTTATATATTCGACATCAAGATCTAAAAGAATCACCAGCCTAAGTTAAAGCACTTACATAGACAAGTCAAGTCATATGTATCATTTGGGAAATGATATTGGACGACCCATGGTGAGCATGCTACATAGATGTTGTCATAAGTATTGCTTATTATCGTAATTTATGTTAGTCCTTAGACCTTGGAGTCACCATGGATTTCTCTGTAATCTCTTTAAATTTTGACGTATCCTTACATTGTCTTTAATAGGATAATGAAAGTATATTGTTGGATATAAAATATGTTATAGGAGGAATGTGTGTGACGATTAAGGGATTTGTCCCTCATTTATTTATGTGTAAAATATCTTCGGGCCCCTTGATAAGTAAGACTGGAGAAATCCTTGTGTATTCTAGTTAATTGATAAGGAGTTACAGTTACCAGTCTACTCGAGATCAAGGAACTATAGATTGACTATAGTAAGGATGACGGTTTTATGCCTTATGTTCAATTAGGTATCGGGTGACAAAGGGATAAAGATATTTACGGTAAAATGTTAAATCGAATTATCGATTTTCATATAACTTGGGTAGTCATAATGTCTTGCAAAATACCAATTATGATTTATGGGTGGTAATTTCGGGTCTATTGCCAACGTTGTATAAACCTACATGGTCACACACTAGACTTTAGCCGAAACCAATTAGGTTTGAGAAATCTAATTTAATTGTGAGAATATTTTATTTATATGTATAATTATATTTGAAATATAGTGTATACATATATGTAAACATTATTTCATAATAATGTTTATATGACACACACACATATATAGGGATGCATTCGGCTACAATTTATGTTAGAATGTGAAACGTCTGATCTGAGTAGGGACCGTTCATCTAGCTATATTATACCAGTGCAAGACATGTGGCAGCAACGTTGTTTACCGAAAACTGACGGGAAGTGACAGAGTGGAGAGGGAAATACAATCTTTTACACCATGTTCATTATCCGTTCATACAGTGTTCACAATTTGTTTATACTGGGTTTACACCAGACTGTACCCATGTGTGCACTCGTTTATACAATTTCTTATCTGTTTATACCATGTTTATACTTTATTTATTTTATGTTCCTATCGTGTGTGTACCATGTGTAAACGGTTCACACCATTCCAAATCGTTTTATACCCTGTTCACACTATGTTTATGTCATGTATATATCATGTTTATACCAAGTTATTTAGTGGGTAAACTTTGTTCACACAAGTTGTAGTCTTTTTATTCCATGCTTTCCAGCGATTACACATGGATTTGATAGAGTTAGAATTCATTTGATTACTTTCTCTTAGGGATGTGGGACCACTCTCATAAACAAAGACAACACATCACGTTGTTGGTTTCTCTCTCAAGCGCTCACCACAAAACTCACTATACGAAACGATTCGTTGTGTTCAAAACGATTCACTTCTTTTAGGGTTTTTGTTCAAGACGATTTGTCTATTTCTCAGTCCTAGATATTTTTGTTGTTCAATGAAATAATTGCAGAGCTTGCGACACATCATATAAGCTCGAGAATTGGGGTCTCTTTGCAGAGGCATCGCTGGGTTAAACCTAGATGAACCGAAACACTACGATTGGGTGCTATATACAAACCGGGGTCGGATGGTTCGGTTAATCGACAGTTTAAAGGTCATGGACCAAAATCGAACCGTCCTCTCTTGGGTTTTTAGGCAAGCCGACCCGACCAGTCTGGTTTGGTCTGGTTCGCTTGATTCCAATTGGTTTAGTTTCAAATGAACCGTCTTAATCGTAACATCTTCGTCTCTCCATGATGCTCCTTGTCCCGATCGTGACTGCCGTCGTGACATAGAGTGTGTCACAACAGTGTGAAACCATCGTGTCTTCAGTTCAACATGAGCTCTTCTACGGTTAACGCCAGCTTCGGGTCACGATTGTGACTCTTTCTCCTTGTTCATGATCGTGACACTCTCTAAGTAACTATCATCCCTCGTCCATGTGGCACATCGTAGGGACAAACTGTAAGTTTGTGTAATGGCTGTCACGATCGTGACAACATCCTGACAATTGCCTTTTTTCCTTGAAAATCCTTACTTGTCGCCCAAACGATGCGCTCCGTGGCTCGAAAAATCATGAAATGGCTCCCAAAACTTATACATCACCCAAAATCACTATCAAGACATAAAACAAATAAAAATGGCTATCTATAACAAATACGAGGGAAAATATTTGATAAATGCGTGGTTTAACGTGACCAAAAGGGGTATGAATAGCCCCGCTTCAATAGTTCATAAAAGATATCACTTTCAGTCTACTTGGGTTCACAAAACTATATATAATAAGGATTGTGGTTCTATAACTTATATTCAATCATGATATTGAGCGACAAAAAGAGTATGATATTTACCATAAAAGTCTAAGTCGTATTATCAATTTTCATCACTTACCTAATTAGAATGTCTTACTAAATTCCACTTATTAGTTGTGAGAGAAATAGAGATTTTAACTAAGTTTTGATTTTTGAAATCATGGTTTTTTCAAAAACCAAAAAGTATATTGAGAAAAAAAAATTCCCCCTCAAATTCGTATTCTCATCTTGCAAAAACATTTATGAAAAAGAAAAAGAAACTAGATTTCTAGCAAACAACTGGTTGCCATTTAGTTTGTGCCCGTTTATGTTGATACATTAGAATAAGAATTCATTTGCAGACACCTCAATCCGTGAAAAGAATTTTCAACACAAGTAGATCAGCGAAGCACTTAAAAGAATTAAATTTGTCTACAAGATGTAATTGTTTTTACCATTTTTGTCGATTAAAACTCGAGTGCATGAATCCAACTAATGGATTCATGGTTTATTATTTTTGTTTCCGATGTGCTTAATATCCCACGAATCCCAATAATAATTTCTTTTGAGTCGTAATATTTTACTCCATTTTTACCAGAGCCAACCTCGGCTTTGATTTTGAAGTTAAATATTTAATTATAATATGCTTTTATGGTCTAGTTTTTTTTTATTTTTATAAATCAGTGATTAAATAATTTTAAAATTATTTCATCACTAATTTTTATTTTTTAAAAAATAGGATTGTACATAGAGAGAACCGTAATATATATATATGTGTCTATAATCTTGCGACGCATTGATGAAAGTAAGTGAATAATGGCCGTGACATATCACCCCCCTGGCTCGGGAATTTGAAAAAAATTGGATATGCACCCTATATTATGATATACATACAAAAGTTGTGTATTAAAACAATAAAAGTTGTTTAACTTAATGGTATGGGTATTGCTTTTGATGTGAGTCCACCGGCTTTCACTTTGACACCGTTTTTCCCACAGTTAGTACCGAATTTTCCCTCGTTATCCGGCTTTTAGAGCCTCATTTGTACTACTTTACGCTTTTGGGTATGTTTGGTACACTTGTGCAGGTTTAGAGGTGAAAAGGGTATTTTAGTACTTTCATGAAATATAGTCGAGTTATATACAAAATCGAAGAGAATTCGAAGATCTACAACTTTGCAGAAAGAAGTTTTGGAAAATTTCAATGTTTGGGACATTTTACGACCCCGTGAGCATATCCTAATCAAAATAGGAAATTTCAGCAAAAAAATCGATAGAATTAATTATGAATTACAGCTGAATCTTCTAGAATGCATAGATTTTGCATACGATCTCTGATTTGGGCCTATGATATATCAAAACGAACGTTTTGGAAAAATCTACAACTTGGAGGAGAAGCTAGTTGCCAATTCTGTACCGTGCGTCAAGAAAATGAGTCTCCAAAAGAATACGAATTTCCTATTCTTTTTTATAAATACCCAGCTC
>JAYMTP010005654.1:0-13080 GCA_036897365.1 Geranium brycei | reverse complement strand
AGGGGTAGTTTAGGTATTTTTAGTATTTTAGGAGTAGATTGTCCCAAAATAAAATTCAGTGTACTAAAAAAAAGAAAAAAAAAGTAAGGTATGAAAGTGAGAATTCGTTATAGTTAGATGCACAAAAGAGTCTTTTTCCCTATTTTCTATTCTAACTAGAAACAGTTTGGTTCCAGTCCTATCTGGTTGGAACCAATTAGTTTTTTTATCTTGAGTTCATATTCGATTTAAAAATTGAATTTGAGCCCGATTTATAGCAAAAAATATTGAATTTGCAATTATATAAAATACTAACTAAAACCAAATGTTAAGATTTAATTATTACAAAATAAAAAGAAAAGATAAATAACATACGTGGGTGAACGAGAATTGAACACAGCGACACAAACCGGTTATGTTCTTATTGGGTAACCGACTGTTATGAGTTGAGAAGCAAAACCGAAACGAAATTAAATGGTTCTCCTAAGTTCAAACCAAAAATCGAACCATTACCCACAATTCCAGATCCAATTTGGTTCCCAGTTCGGGATCGGTTCTAGGTATAAAGTGTCCACCCCTAACCTCTGTAACTAAAATATTTCATAGATAGGCCAAAGGAAAATATAGAAGAAAAAACGAAATTTGGTGAATAAACTGGTCCACCCCTATAGTGAACTCATACAGGGGGAATTTTATTTACCAAATATAGTTTCTCTAAGCTGTCATGAAAAGCTTATTTTCTGTAAAGCCAGTAGTGGAAAATTCAAACCTTTATAGTACATGCTCACATGTGAATTCCACAGTAGTTATTTTCCATCTTTACTACATTATTGTACTTATGTTCTCATTTTTTGAAGTTTCTGAAAAAAACAGCTCATGTTGTCTGGTTCATTTCCATTGCCCAATTCCAATCACTAACATGCTCGAGTCAATCCGAGACCCAAAAATAAGATCAAAATCGCGATTCCTGTACTAACGATTGGGAGCGAAATGTGCAAATATCATCGATTTCGATAGATTAAGATTTTAAGAGTAAAGATCAAGTACCCGACAAGCAAGAGGAGAGCCAAGCAATGTTACACGAGCCAAACCCTTATCCACAAGCTTCCTCCTGTCATGATCATTTTCAATTATTTTAGAGAGGGACTAAACGATGTAAAAAAACAAATACACTAATAAATGATTTTGTTCGCTTCTCCTAGATTTTGCAGAGACACCAGACAGCCAGTTGGTGGGAAAAAATAATGGATCATTGATTGATATTTTATATATTGAAATCAAAATGGAGTTTTTTTTTTCATCTTTGGATTAAATAAACAAAACCCGTCTCGAGATTTTGCAAAATCTCAGGCTAGAATAGCTGGCAATGGCATTACAAGGATTTACAGATTGATGGATTCAGCAGTGAACATGACCCTATTGTCTACATGATTGACATTGGCATGTGATATGGTACACCATACATGTGCATTAAGACTATATCTCCAGAATGGTCCACCACCATATGAAAATTTCCAGAATTTAATTTACATGCCCTGTGATGTTTTTTATGAGTTTAAATGATAAGTTACGTGTTACTCAGATAAAATAATTTTTTGCAGCTTTCATAGGTTCAAATTCTAAATAAGATAAAATTATTGTGATTTGCGAGATATATTTGTTAATTACAGTGGTTTTAGAAATAGTACATAAACAAACCTCACTGTCACGCTGTGGAGCTCCAGCTTCGGGAGGGTAATAAATGAACAACTTGCCGACCATGATCTCACAGACCTTGTGCGACTGTAAAACCGTAAAACCAATCAGTCTCAGTCAGAGTTGGGCTGATATTCTAGTAAGAGGAATCAAATATTAGATTTACTTCAAAATCAAACCCACCACCAAATTAAAATAATCTGGGTTCAGAGGTAGTGTCCACTAGAATATTAGAAAAACAATGTTATGCATAATTAATCATTTCTAATGGTGATTAAAGGAAAATTACATGTTTGATGAGAAATAAATGAAAAGCACTCTTATTTCTTAAGCGATCAAATTAGCATACCGATGAAAAATCTGCATATATTGATTAACAAAAACAATTATAAGTGTGGTGTCGCCATTCCCTATGATGAATGCAACATAGATGATAAGACCGACAAAAATTATCGCTATATTATTATCATTATCACATCATGTGAATAATTAAATATCTTCAACGAAAAAGCATGTGCTGAGCAGTATAATTTCATATACCATCAAACATTTAAGAGACAAAAAGGCTACGCTAAATGCCAAGAATCGCAAAACCAAACACTGAAACTGAATCCCCGTTTTCTGCTGTGTTCTTGCCTAATGATTGAACTCGTTAACTTTAATAAACCAACTTACTGCAGAAAACAAGTAAAAATCGTTCCCATCGCAGAACACGGATGATAAGGGGGAAACAGCAGACACTTGTCACCTACCCTTTCCCTGTTACCTCTTCACAAAAAAAATTAAACAATAATGCTTCGTTTGCACGATATTAAGGTGCTATCTAGGGGAGTCAACAACACAGGCCCTCGTAGGAGTTGACCACAAAATCAGACCCACCCATGTTATCGTATACCCAGATTCTTGGGATCGCGCATGTGCATTGCACAGACCATGCCCTTAACAAGGGCGAGTCACTACATTTCTTTATCCTTGTCCTTCTCTCGTGTTCGGTCTCGCACCTTCTCCTGTCACCTTATGATTCCTTGTCTAAACCTAAATTTTGTCTCTCTTATCTATTTCTGATTTCTATGTGACCAAATCGAGGAAATGTAAGCAATAATTGGGGAAAATTATACAGAACCAGTGTTGAATCCGCATTTTACACACATGCTATTCATATACAGGCAATTTCAGTATTTCACAATGATTAAAGCCTTGCAACAAAATTTTACACGGAACTGGAAATTTCAACTTGATGAGAATCACCAGAATCGTTGTGAATCAGAGAAGATGATAAATTGAAGTAGAGATCGAAGGAGCTATAACGCGGAGCAAGCAAGGAACATTGAAAGTACCTGCTTCCAAATCCAGGGTCTTCTTCTCCATTGAATTTCAAACCTGAAAATGAAGGTTTTGGGTTTAAGAACGAGCGGGTCGCTTGTGGGCCTTTTGGAGATGGGCCGTGTGTGTGTGAAGCCCGAAACTTGTTAGGCCCAACCAAACAAGTCCTCTCCACCTTGAGGAATGGACTGATTCGTGAGTGAGTCAAATCTTCATAGCATTTCATTTTTTTTTTACAGTTATGTGTTCTCTTTCTGTGGACTCTCAGCAGGTCCGGTCCGCCCACTCAAATTGGCCTGCGGCCCGTTGGGTCAATAGGAGTGTTTATATTCCAACCTAGGAGTGTTGGGTTAATATAAACACTCAAAACTATGAGTGTTTATATTTCAACCAAAAACAGACCCGCCCGCCCACTCGAGTTGGACCGTGGTCTGTTGGGCTTCACCAGCGGGTTCAGAGGCAGGTTACGGATGAAAAATGTCTTACCCGCACAAGAATGCGCAGGTTGTGGGTTGAATACATCAAAATCATGGTAAACCGGTCTGTCCGCACTACACGTTTTCAGTCCATTTAATTAGTTTAGCACAATAAGCAAGGCAACCCATTTAATTTAGGAAGTCCAATTAAACAACTCCCCACATCCATAAAGCATTTGCAATCAATATGTATTGTTCTAATGGGCTTAAGGCCTAATATGAAATTAAATTTTCTTTTTCGAAGATTTATATTATTGTGAAAATTTAGGCGGGTGATGCAAGTCGTAAATCAATCCAACTGCAAACCCGTACGGGTTTTAGTATATCAAACACGCTTCACTCTAGACGATTAACGGGCCAGCCAAAGCCCTAACCTCATCTCTATGGCTTGGTCAATATATTTTCATTTAGGCAGTTGAACCGCTCATGAACACGCATAGTCAAAACCACTCCCGGACCAAGAACTGTACTAGAAAAATCAATAATCATGAACATTGATTCAATTTTACTTCATTTTGTGAGAACTATTGAATTTAATTATAGTTCCAATCCTATAAAAGCCATGGGTAACCAGCTAGGATTGAATCGGCTCACAAGATACATAAATTTGACTGAAACATTTGTTTGCAAACTTTACATTTCAAATCATTTATAATAATAATTAAACCACTAAATTAATTTTCATGGCTATGTTTTATAGTTGTAAATAAGTTTTAGTTGATAAAACATGGCCAAATTCATCGATTTCAAGAAGAGCAAAAGAGCATTTCACTGAACCAAACACTAATCAGCCATTAGATTGATTCCAAAACAGATTTACAATCCGTAACAATCTCCGAAACACAACACAAGACCTAACCCTAGACGAAAACACAGATGGACCCAAACCGAACCTGCCACAGGGGAGATTCAGGAACCTTCTAGTTCTAGGCCCTCTCGCCTCGGATCCTCCTTGCTAGCTGGATGTCCTTGGGCATGATGGTGACCCTCTTGGCGTGGATGGCGCAGAGGTTGGTGTCCTCGAAGAGACCGACGAGGTACGCCTCGGCGGCTTCTTGAAGAGCCGAGACGGCGCTGCTCTGGAACCTGAGATCGGTCTTGAAGTCCTGAGCAATCTCTCTGACGAGCCTCTGGAACGGGAGCTTCCTGATCAGGAGCTCCGTGCTCTTCTGGTACTTCCTGATCTCGCGGAGAGCGACGGTCCCTGGCCTGAACCTGTGCGGCTTCTTCACTCCTCCCGTCGCCGGAGCCGATTTCCTCGCCGCCTTGGTGGCCAGTTGCTTCCTCGGAGCCTTGCCGCCGGTGGACTTCCTCGCCGTCTGCTTCGTGCGCGCCATTGGTGCAGAGATCGATTCGATTGGAGATTTCGGGGACTGTTTGTTTCTCGGGAAAATTGGGGTTTGGTGAGAAATGCGTTTAGGGTTTGGGATTATTTATGGGGGAAGGTTTCATAAAGGCGGGAGCTTTGTGAAAATTTTGACATGGTGAGGAATGAGGACTTTTTTGGAGTGGATTTTCAACCGTTGATGAGGATTTGATCTAACGGATGTGTTTGAGAGAGGCGCGGATCGCTATCCTCGAGGGTGCGAGATGTCCAATAGGAGATTTTTTCAATAGTTTGCTTTTTCAAAGTTAAAACGACGTCGTATTCGCAACTAGTGTGATTCGATCCACCGGTTCAGAAACACAATGTGAACTGGGTTTCTAATTATACTGGTTAATTTAGTTTTGGTAGACAATAATATTATTGAGCCGGTAGTGAAGCTTATAAATTCGGTGGATGTGTGTTGATAAAAAAAATTGTTACTATGAGCAATAGTGTAATGGTGATTTTGGAGTATTCTCATGTAATAGATTGTATTATGGAGTTGTAAAAGTTCGTCATTCCCGTTGGAACATTGATGTCGATATCAGCAAATAAACTCGAAACATATGACCAAAATTGAGAAGGAATTGTACTTCAAAACAATTTCTTCAATTGAACCGTGATGACAATTGTGTGCTGGTTGTCTCTAAGGTTAGTACGGTTGTCCCTGGTGAACTCAAAACAGGTGTCCGTAATTGAAAATGAGCTGAACTTGAAAGTAATTTCTCTAGTTGGATCGCGGTGGCGATCGTGTGCCGGTTGCCTCCTGATGTTAACACGGTTGTAGGACATAACTCGTAAACGAGAAAGGAAACAAAACGATGTTGTAGATGACAGTCACACCGATTAAACAAATAATATATCGTAAAATCTCGAGCCAGGCTGGATAGACGGTGGCATCGGTGTGCATCCGAGTTTAACATAAGCCTCATGTTTTCCCAACAAGCCCACACAAATGAGTAAAGAGAGCAAACAATATAACCAAAAAAATAACTTTCACGTGAGACTTTAATAAAATTACACAATTTAGTTACAAAAGTATTTAAACCGAACATTTCCTCCTACAAGATTTATAATTGGTTGGCATATTCTTCGCAAATACATTACGATATAAAACCTTTAGATTTTGTTGTTAACAAACATAAATGCAAATGTATTGTTTCGGTCATTTGGTCTATTCGGAATGGTAAGGATCGTCTACTATTATAAATGTCACTTAAACAATAAGGGTCACTTACTATTGCAAAAGTCATTAAAAATAGTAAATGTCACTTATGCGTCTATAAATAAAAGAGCTTGGCATTGTCATCCTCATACAATCATAAGTCGATTATAGTATCGAGTCTTGTAAGATAAGTATTACGTCTAGAGTTTTCTTGTAATTGTTCGTGCATTCATCAATAAACTTTCCCTCTTTGTATATATATCTCTTATGTAATCACTATCATTTATCTATATGCTTCTCTACCTTGATCCATTATACTTTATTAGTGCTTGTACTCACTTTGTGTCTATAATTTTGGTATTAGAATCTTAGCAGTTAAGTTTTAACTCTTATTCACTCGAGAAGTGTTTGAGTTATGGATCATCTTCTATCTCACGTATGTGAATGAAAATATGTTTTGTGGTTGTCGTGTACTTGGATCTTCCAAGTCAAAAATCCTGACGAGTCATTCGAGATATACTAACGAGTCATTTAAGTTATGGATATTCGAAATATAAAATATTCTAAAGGAAGAGCTCTCATGTGTGAAACCATTCTAACCCATAATATGATCAAAACCAGACATCAACCCATTATTCATAACATTTATGTATATACAACGATATATAAATTATATATTTTATTTATTATGAATCTAGAGTGAGTAATGTTGTAAAAATCTAAAACTTGTCCAATCAATCTCCAATTAGTCATTTACAATTTCAAATTAATCATTCAATTTGATTTATTTTTTAATTAGTTCTCAATTAATTTCTAATTAGTCCCTATAAGATTCTTTTCGATTGACTAGCATCTACCATTTTTTTACAATACTGAGAATATTAGGTTTGGTCCTATCGGACCGGAACCTAAAAGCCAACTCATACACCCTCCCTAGCTTTAAAAGTCCAAATGTTCTCATAAAACACGACCCATTTCAAAAAAGAAAATGTCACAAAATTCTTACAAACAAAATACTCAATTAAGCTAAAACACTGCACTACATCAAATCTTCACTCTATTGACCATTCCATGGTATGTTCTGAAAAAAAAGAGCTCTCATGTGTAAAATCATTCCTACCCAGAATGATCAAAACTAGGCAACTACCCATTATTCATAACATTTCTATATACAACAGATATATTATGAGAAAAGGAAAAAAAACAAATATCGATCATACCCAGTTGTTTGGGAGTGGAAAGTCATGGAAGCTAAAGGACCGTTCACCGGCAGTGTCTCTCCTGAGCCTGAACTCAGCCGACTCGGCCCCATCGCTCCCCGAGTCAGAGGCCAGATCGCCATGAAACGGCTGCACCTGGTTGTCGTTAGGTTGGCGCGCCAATTGAACCTCAGGTGGCAATGGCAATGGCAATGGCAGTGTCACGACAGGGTGTGATGCGGAACCTGTACTGTCGTCGGGTCTACGAGGAAGAGCCTGTGGGAGAGGCATGTCCCACAGCAGCAAGTGGATGAGGATCGGTACCTTGGCGTGGCGGTGCAGCGAGAGCTTCTGGCTGAGGGAGACTGTGTCAAAGCACCGGACGGCTCCTGTCGAGGAGACCATCCACGGGAGGACCTTCTGGTTCGACACCCTTGAGATCACGAGCAGCTTTGATGCGCTTCTCGCCTCTCTGTATAGATTCAGGAGGCCTGATCTCGTTGAGGGTGCATTTTCATCGTCGTCGATGACTGTTGATATGTATATGAATCCCTGTGAAGGACCAGCAAACATTAAGTGAACTTTATGTTTTATTTAGGGAAAATGGCAAAAAACGTGGTGTGTATTATCACATTTTTGCAAGATGGGGTTGTGTTCTTTGCTAATGGCAAAAATGGGCTGCGAACTTTAATTTTTTATGCCAAAATGATGAAATTACCCTTTAAATTAACAATTTTTTTTAAAAATAAAATAAAATAAATATTTTAAACTTTTTTCTGAAACTATCTTTTAACTTAAATTTGTATAATTAAATTTTTAGTATCAAAATTATTTGATAAAAATCTTAATTTCAGAAGCAATTTTGTCATTTTTGTACGAATATACACATTTTGCACGAAAAATCAAAGTTCACATCACTTTTTCTCATTAACAAAGTACACAATACCGTCTTACAAAAGTGTGATAGTTTACAACACATTTTTGTCATTTTCCCTTTTATTTATGTAGTATAATTGCTGTAAAAGTAAATGGAATACCTCTTCTGTGCGACTAATGGCAAACCCGAGCTTTGTGTCACCTTCTTCTAGTCTGATTTCGACAGGAAATTCTGTGCCAAGAGGAGCATACCATAGACGAACTGCTCTCACAACGCCAATGTCGACTCCATGGTAATCCTCAAAACCGTACAGGCTTGCATTAGCTAGGTTAGATAAATCAGACAACGACCCTGCATTCACAGTAGAAGAAGCTGTCTCTCCGGATATCTGTTACAAAACAGGAAAGTTAGAACCATGGCCACCATAAGAATATCAATTATGATATATACCAAATACTCGTCGTGTGAAAAATGACTTGTAACTCGGATGAATTGACAACATTTGGTCAATAATGTCTGTGAATCACTCTCACACTACCTACAAAACACTTCGAGTGCGGATATTGGAACCGGAGAGAGACCTCAGACTCGTGCAATTAACTAATGACGAATAGTTTATCCCCATGACCAGCAGACCCTAATGCTTAAGTTTACGGGATTTAGACTAAAAAGTTATTGATTCATCAAAAACAAAGATTAAAGGTCACATTCGAGTCCCTTTCTGGGAGCTTAAAGTATAACTTGGTGAGCATGGACTCGGTATGAGTGTTAAGTTATCGATTCATCAAAAACAAAGATTAAATGTCACATTCAAGTTGTTTTCTGAGGAGCTTAGGGTATAATACCTTGGTGAGCATGGATTCGGTTTGGATGTTCATGAAGACTATAGGGACACCCAAAGCTTGGGATGCATTTAGCCAAGTATGTGCCCGGGCAAGGGTGTCGTCCAAGTCATTGTAGCTAGATGCGACTTTATTTGAAGCTTTTGGAACAAAAAGTACAGAAAGGAAGCCACTCGAATTGGGTACGGATAGGAATGCCTGCATCTTCTTCTCCCATGAGTAAGAGACGTATCCATCTTGCAGCTGATATCTGGATAGCGCATTAACCATCCTGGAGTTTCTTGAAGCTGCAAAGCAAAAATTATCAATTACGGAAGGTGGAGAAAACATGAAGATCAATTAGCTGAAATCATCACTATACAGAGTGCCATTACAACGGTTAAACTAAGTTAAAGGCTTAATGGACCATTCATAAGGATAGATAATACTCTCAACATATGAAGCGATATTCGAAAAAAGAATATACATGTGTTAATTGACGTGCAAGAGCCAGAAACGCTCAGTGTTAGGTCAAACTGAGAATTGAGAAATGGCCAGAACTTGAAGGGACCTCTGAGTTAGTCATCCAATAGAGTATAGTGAAATGTTTTACAAGTTTGAAATTATTTCACAGCTTATGATAATACAGAACTTTCCTTGTCTGGTTGATATGGTTATGATGATATGGAATCATGATCACTTCCAAATACTCAATCATGCAATGAATTTTCCACCACGTTAAACCAGATCAAATCCAAGACAAAACTATAACCCAGACAGAGATAACTTCAAGCCACTCTCCCAATCTAACTTCACGTGTGAACACAGAGAGGAACACCTTTTTTATTGCACTAAGTCAAACATATGCAGATCCTATCAAAACACTAAGCTAGTGTAAAAGCAACACCCAACTTGATGAGCATCATATGGTTAAGTTAGGTGAATAATCACTATGGCTCCATTAACAAGCAACGACCAAAGTCATGTGCAGCATGCTGGTGTGCTGTGAAAGTTGGAGGCTTTCACATGACCATGTGACACGAAACATTCTCGAAGGTTGAAAATCATACGACAATCAAGTCTTCCACACACAAAAAATCAATGGTTGACTAGTAAGCCAATACCCATATTTTCTCAATAATCCGCCCATCTGGGTCACCTCACACTTCTACAGGGACCCATCATTGCACAGCATGATATGTGCATTTATGGCAAGAATCATAATGGAACGGAAATGAAATCATCAAATCACTAAACACTAGAGCAAATTCAATCCAATTTCTAAGGGAACAAACTATCTCAAATCAATCAAAATCCGTGTTCTAAAACCTGGGATTGAGGACAACTCAGCAAGGCGGAAAATATGGAGTTACAAGAACTCGGGGAAAATTCAGGAAAACCGCCTTTGTATTAAATAAACACTTTAAATACATACACTCATGTATAATTCACATGAAGAAGACAAAAATAACACCATTTTAGTAAAATAAAATGCTTTCAATTCCAAACAAGTTAAAACAAAAACACAATTTATAGAAAAAAATTTCAATGAATATGTAAGGAATAAAATTTAGGTAAAACTGAATCACCAAAAATGAGTTTTAAAACTCGGTCCGATACTCCGCCAACCAGATTTTACCAAGTTCTCCAGAGAAATTTCGAGTTCTAAACCTCGATCTGAAACTCGATTTTAGAGTTTTAGAGCACTGATCATAATCAACTTCAATACACCTTGTTCTGTTTGGCAGATTCAGGACTAATCTAACAAACTAACTCTTGCTATTAAGCTCACAAATCAAATGTTAGAGAAGCAGATTTGACCGAAACGGAAAGAAAAGTCAAAATTCAACAACAACAAAACCACAGTATACCTTGCAAGGCGAAGCACTCGGCCTCGGTCCGATCGAGGAAGCCGACGGCGTAATTGGGGTCGGCGATGGACCTGAGCATGTACTGCCTCCTCCCGGCGGCGTCGTTGGGGACGATGCAGGCCTGGAGCTCGGCGAAGGTGTCGGCGCCGCGGCGGACCCGGACAAAGATGGAGGTCTCCTTGCTCTTGTAGGAGGCGTGGAGGATCTTCTGGATCTTGCTCCTCCCATTCTTGAACGGGGACCTGATCGACATGGAGCTCCCGATCCTCAGCTCCTCCACTATGTCGCCGGTCTGGAGCATGTCCGCCGTCCACTCGTCGCCCTTCGTCGTCCCTCGAAGGCACTCGATCGACAGCACCGCCTCGAGCGGCGGCGCTCCGCCTCCTCCTCCGCCGCGGTCCATGGTCATGCGGTGTGCGTGTGTTTTTGGGCTTTGAGTGTGTTTCGAATCTGTGCTCTTAATATAAAAACCCAAGCGCGGGTTCGTACGGAAATGGGAACCAAATTTCTAAAATAATAATGAAAAATAATGAAAAATTATAAAAAGTCTCCTTATAATTATGTTTTGTTTCGCGCAAACTCTCCCTCACTCATGTTCATTTTTGTAAAAATTCTCTCTTACTCGTGTTTATTTTTTGCACCGTCTGTGCAAATCCGTGAAAATTAATGAAAGTGTCACTTAAGTGTTAATTGAGACGTGCCCAGAGGTGGGCACTTTGACAACGGAATCGAATACCGGATCCAAACCGAACCAGAACCGGAATCGGAGAATCGAGAACAGCAGGTAACGGTTTCGGTTCTGGTTCTTAAGATGGAGAATCGGGGAGTTCGGTTCGGTTCCATACCTCATGCCTACTCATAAACGTGCTAACTCAAACGTCTGACACTTAATTGACACTTTCGTTAATTTTCACAAATTTATACAGATCATGCAAATTTGAACATGAGTGAGTGAGAGTTTTTGCAGAAACAAAAATTACATGAAAACTTTTTGCAATTTTTCCTCAAAATAATAAAAATGAGAGTATATGTATGAGAAGAAAAATATAAGGGCGTGGTTGGATGGATTGTGAAGCCATCGCGGAGAGGAGAATTAATTTATTTTTGGTTGGTGGTCCGAGTTTGGTTCATTCTGTAATATTTAACAGAGGTATTTGACTTTTTTGATATGAACTTTAATGTTTGAAAAATAAAATAAAATTGGAGTGTAGTGTAGTGAATAAAGATGGTAATAGGGGGAAAATAATTTTTTATGATACAAATTATAAATTATTTAAGTTGTTGGAATGATAAAATATATACATTTTTACATAAATTAAATATGAATTGTATAAGAAATTTAATATTAAGAATTTATTTTTGTAATTAAACGGCTGACGTGAGTTTTTTATTTTCACCACAAGAATAATTTTTAGCTGGATAATCTTATGTGAACGAAATATATAAATTTGAACAAATTTGTGAGCACATATAATGTTTTGGATATAATTGATGAAGTAAATAAATATTTAGAGTACATTTTTTTTGGAACATTTTCTTCCTTCTAATTTTTATATATTTTTAACTGAGGTTATCATCAACTAATAATGTATTGAGTTAATTCTGTTAGGGTAACACTCTTAATAAAATGCAATCATCATTAAGTAATAATAAATTTTATTGAGCAGCCACCATTTTTGATGACCAGACCCATAAGTAAAGATTGAATTATTATTTTTATACTCTTATATATAATATATGTGTGTGCGCGCGCTTATAGTATTTGAATGGGCCTTTCATAAAGTCAAAAGTTTGGAATTTAAAGTTTCTATGATGAGAGAAAATAGTAAATAGGTCCAAACCAAACACCACCTTCAACTTCAACTCTAAGGAAATGTCAAACATAAAAAGGTCAAACTTTTCTCTAGATTCTGATTTCAAATCATGAGATGAGATTTATATTTTCCCACTGAAATCCAATTCTGAATGATGATGATCATGAATTTATATATTTTTTCATTGAAAGCAAATCCAAGTATTAAATGGAAAAGTGAATCATAAATCCAAAGCAATAGCTTCCATTGTCTTCTCCCATGGAAAATGGAATTTTAAGAGTCAATTTTAGCAGCACACTACTCAAACATGTAATTTTAAATTCACATGATAGCATTCAAAATATATATATTTTTAAATTAAATGGCTGTTTGTTTTATTTTAATTTTTTTGAAAGATGTAGATACACAAAAATGTTGTAAGTTTGGAATTGTCTGGAAGGATGATCACACGCAATGAATGCAATATTCTATCAAAATATGTTAAAATAAAAAAT
>JAYMTP010005653.1:0-13081 GCA_036897365.1 Geranium brycei | reverse complement strand
TTGAAAGGTTGTAACCTAAACATTCAAGAGGATGAAATGTGCATAACTCACATTCAATTTGGAATACAAAGACAATTTTTATTCAATATGTAGGATTAATATGATATATAATCATATAATATACAACAAAGACTACGTCTACCTTAAAGAATAAAGAAAGCACCTTAAAGAATAAAGAAAGTAGTAGATATAGGAAATACTACGCTTTGCAATATTCATTGTGATTTCCTTTTTCGATTTCGAAACGTACGTATACGGGATTACGTATGGTACGTATGAAATTATTATTTGTAATTTTTTTATTTTAAATACCACGAGTACGGGTATGATACGGGTAGGATATAGGTCTATCCGTATCCGATAAAATATCCGTGAAAATGTCTGTATCCATATCCGTATCTGTTCGTTTTCGGGTATATCCATTCAACTCGGACCGGATACATGGATATTCATTGGATATGGATTTTTTTGCCATTCCTAATTACATGTTGCAATATTACAATCCGATTGCCATGTGATCAGGGTCGGCCCAATAGTTGTGGGGCCTTAAGCAATATTTTGAATTGGGCCTTTTTGTTAATAATAATATTTTTATATTTTTTCTCATTTGATAATTATAAATATAATATAATAATTTTTGCAATAATATTTTATTAATTTATGAAATTAAAATACACGATACCGTAATTATTCCATAAACTAATTTATTAGATGTTTTAACTTGACATATTTCTATGTAGTAAGCTGAATCCTTGTATATAGTGATATATAAAGTTTATTTTAATAAAAGTAATTTTTAATTTTCACAATTATACTATAAACCCCTATTTTATTTTTTGACTTTTTATCCTAAGAAATTATTTTCATTGCTGTGGTAGCATATTTGTGTAGTAAATTGTTTCGATACAAAATTAAATTTATGATAATATAAAAGTTGAATTTCAATTCGAATTTAAATTATAAAAATTGAAAGAAAAGACAATATTGCGGATTTCTTTTAAATAAAATGTGATTAAAACAATTATTTAAAATTTTAGGTCACTGTACAACTTATTTAATTAATAAAATAGATTTGGGTCCACAATTGTTACACGAGTCGGCACCATATCAAATTACATTTTCTTTTCACTTTCTACTGTGGTAGCTACAGTAGACAATCAATTTTTTTTTTATAAAAAAAACTAACCAACTCACCTATTTTATTAACTTTAACCTTTGCTTTGTACAAATATTGTATTTATTCTATATTTATTGTTTTGAGCATATTACATCATACCTAAATTAATATATTTCAAAATAAATTATAATTGGTTACCTCGCCAAACCATGTGTATAATAATCATTGTTCATATTTAATTTTTATTAATTTTATTTTCACATTATCATTTTATTAATTATTATAAAATAATAGATTCAACGTTTGATTTTTGATAAATAATTTATTTAAAAATATCAAGTGAGCCCCAGCTAACATATCAGATAATAAACTATAACTAATAGTATTAAATATGAACAAAATCTAGTTTAGTAACGTGACAAGAGATAGTGACAATTTATTACACTTAACTATCTGAAAACGACACTTTCATACGTTAACAAATTTTGTCTCTTTTTTAGTACCATAACTATTTTTATGGGACAACCTACCCTAAAATATCTAAAATAGCCAATGATTTAAGAAACCGGAATTGAACCAGTTCAATTTAATTTATCTCTGGTTTATATTAAATATGCAATTCAAAGGTCTATGGTTCGATTCAATTTTTTGGTCAAACCAGATTGAACCAGCTGGAGCTCAATTGAGCTGGCTCAATTCAATTTGGTCGGTTTAATTACGGTTCAACTAGGAGTATATTAGGTATTTTAGGGATAGGTTGTCCCAAAAAAATAGTTAGGGTACTAAAAAAAGGACAAAATTAGTTAGGGTATGAAAGTGTCATTTTCGAATACTTAGGTGTATTAACCTGTCACTATCTCATGTGATTTAATTACATTTTATTTTGAAAAATAATCATATGGGTTTGAAGTGATACGTAGAAATGACAACGGTTCGGGTAATGGGCATATATGGCCATACTTGTACTTAATGGGAACGGATATTTTCGTATACCCGATACCAGACCCGAAATTAAATAAATAAGTAATTTTAAAAAATAAAAATCAACCAGAACTGGGAGCCGAAAACTCTGGAACCGTGAATTAGTAGTTCGATTCTGGTTCTTAACTTGAGAGAAACGATTAATTCCGATTCGGTTCCTATAATTAAGAACTTTCAGGAAATATACAAGAACCAGAACCGGTTCATTGAATTGAATTATTAAAGTATCTGTGATTTGTCTAAATATCTATGAATTTTAGAAACCGGTTCACTGGATTGAATTAATGAAGTATTTGTGAATTCCAGAACCGGTTTGTCGAATCATATTTTATTTGCAAACTTTATAATTTAATTGAGTTGTAAAATGAAGTCTTAATGTTTGATTTTCGTTAGAACTTTTAATAACAACAAATATGAAGTTTTTTTTCCAAAAAAGTCGGGATCAAAATCGTCTAATTCGAACCATAAATCGCATAGTTAACAAAAGTTGATATTCGACCGGTTCTAGTGGGTAGAACTGGAGAACCCAACTGGGGGAACAGGTCCAGAACTAAACTGACCCTTTATATTATGGTTTTCAATTCGGTTCCCAAAAATTAGGAACCAATCGATCTAGTTCGGTCCGGTTCTGAGCACGTGCCCACAATGTATCCATAATTTTTTTTATTTATAAATAATCAACTTTTTAAAACAATTATATTTTTATTTTTAATTAAAGCTTAAATTAATAAATATAAAAAAATGGAACAAATACTTATATGCTACAAGGAATAAAGTTAATGTAATACACTTAGGTGAGTTAGTTTTTTATTTTTGAGAGAACTTAGGTGAGTTAGTTAAGGCGTGGACATGTGCTAGCAAAATGAGTTTCTGAAATAAATAATTGAAGTTTACTGTAGCGGATACAGTAGAAAAGTCAAAAGAAACTCTAATTATATGTGGTGTCAACACATGTCACTCATCTAAATCATAAACCTATTTTCCAAAATACGTTGCACAGAAGTCTAAAATTTTAAATAACTTCTTTTATTACAATTTTTTGAAAAAAAATCCCAATATTGCATGTAAATGGAATAGTTAAACAACCAACTAATTATACCATTTTCGACATTCGGCTGCGTGCAAAATACGCAGCTAAACACATAATGTACGCAGTGCGAAGGTTTAGTTGCGTACAATACGCAGCGTGAAAAACGCAGCGGATGAGTCGCAGCCCGAACATGATCGCGCTGCGTACAGTACGCAGCGTGAAATTCGAACTGCGTACATGTTGGTATGCATTCCCCATTAATTAAAAATTAAAAAAAATTGTCATTTGTCCCTACTGGATGGCTGGAGACAGGGTGAGGTTGGAGGCATTCAACCATTTGCTCCGACCGTACCAAACAGAGAAGAAGATTTTACAATTAAATAAAAATCAATTTACAAACATTACAAAATATAAAATGGGTCCTAGTATATTTAAGTTTCTTAAATTCCATTTCAAATTCCATTACATGAAGTTCAAGAAAGATAACAAAGTATAAAAACAAAATTAGTCTCGGTAAGAATCAACAACAATTCATTGATCTGCAGAGTGTTCAGACTTCAAGATCAAGTAGATCTTTCTTTTCTTGGTTTATTGGCTTAGGCCTCTTAATAATTAGTTCATTGTAAATTTGGGGCCTAAAATTTGTTGAGGCCTTAAGTATCTCGCTGTATAGTAGGGCGGGCTCTGCATGTGACTGAAGACTAGAAAGTATTCAATCATTTTATTAAAGGATTGAGTTTTTTATGATAAGTATACAATAGAGAATTAAATAGAAATAAATCTTTGCAAACTTAATTTTTGCAAATCTATAATGTTTTTATGGTATCAATCAATCAGAATTCAGCTGCACAAACGTCTATGGCGCCTCTCTTTCTGCTTCAACGATATGTCAAACACAATGTTAATTCATACTTGTATCGAGTTTTCGTCTTAAAAAGTTGTATAGAAGTTTATAAATCCTATATTAGGTCTCTGCTATTACAACAACCCCAACCCACATACACGCATTTTTAAATGAAGATTGTAAGAGATGAAACTTGTAACTGATACGGTTCCGGGTCTTTTGGATCGAGTGATAAGACCTGTATATGTGGATTGGGAAGCGCTCGGTAGGGGTTCGAGCTTCTTTCCTCTTTCTATTGTCGCCAGTAGAATTCGTTATAGAGAGAATTCAAGATCTCGTAATGTTACTCTAGGGTTTTTGATTAATGTATACTTTATTTCATGACTTCATCGCGTATTTATAACTTGTTAATTACAAACTTCCAATTCAACTAGGACAAGACACTCCATTCAACTAAGACTCCACCTTAAATCCCAATACTAATAACATAATAATTATTAAAAGATTTGATAGGAAAGCAGAAAATAGAGAGGATGGGTATTACCATCTGCATTGTGCCTGCACACCCTTCTCTCCTTGTACAAGAAATAAAAACTCATGCATTTGATGCCAAAAACAGCTCAACTAATTATTTGCAGCCTTTCACTTACTAGAAACTAAAAATAGACACAATTAAGAGAAGTAACCAACAAAATAGAAAGAAAAACAGAGCAGAGCAGCGATCTAGATAAACAATTGGGTAACTGTCAAAATTGAAGACTATGAAAACCTAAAGTAATATATTTTTGTTCTATACTGAGCAGAATCATTGAAATTTGTAAACATAAGCAATATATCTACAAAAGCAGAAAATGGTCGCTTGAACTTTTCATTGGAACTGTAAACAGAAGCAACAGTTTGATAATAGTATTGAAAACTCAAACAATACAAACATGAGAGCTAATGGAAACACATAGAGCATATAAATATATAGGGTCAAGTTCTGCCCAACATGAAGATCCAATCATCTCCCTTAATAATGGGATTGATTATTATTCTACTAAAAACATAATTGTAGCAACAAACACACCAACAGCTGGGTTGACTCATGAATGTCCATCTTCTACATTCTTGCCTTTGCAACCACAACTCTGCCATCTCCCATGTCCGCGTCCGCCCCTGTTCTTGTCCATGTCTCCTTGAACTGCTCCTCCGTCACTCCTGCAATCAATAAAATTTTATTAATGTTTTTTTATCAGCAATAACTGGGTGTATGTGGAAATTAATGAGGTATACCTTTTCCCATAGCTGCAGTGGAAGATATGCCTCCTTGGACGGTCTTGAGGTACCTATCATAAAAGTTGGCACCCGACCATTTCTGGTGAGCCAATGTGTCCACCCCATTGTTCCTCTCCTCTCTCTGTATCCTCTCCACGTACGCCAGCATTCCCCTCCTGGCAAAGTCCCTGGCAAAGGTGTCGATGACAAGGGCGTCCGCGTGGAACCCCGCCAGCGTTATGAACTGCCAGCAGTACCCCAGGTTGGCTATCCTGGGTATGAACTCCATCATCTGCTGGTCCGTCATCCCCGACGCGTCCCAGTTGAAGGACGGCGACAGGTTGTACGCCAGCATTGTCTCCGGCGTCCTCGCCCTCATCCCTTGCGAGAACTCCGTGCACTCCACCATGTCCGGGCTGGACGTCTCCATCCACACCACGTCGCAGTGCGGCGCAAACGCCCACCCTCGAACCACCGCCGCCTGCACCGAGCCCTGGAACCTGTAGAACCCTTCCCTGGTCCTGGGCAGGTCCCAGTCCCAGAACAGGTTCTTCAGCCCCAGCCTCTCCGCTATCTCCCGACCCTTGTCGTTCGACAGGCACTTGTCGTAGGTGGAATGGTTCATCCAGTCCTTCAGCCTCCTCCTCTTCTCTTCCTCCCCTATGTTCATGCTCTTGATCGCATCAATCACGCATTGAGAGAATGTCTTTAATTGAGCCATTGCCACCCAGTTGTCCTCGATCGCCTGGAGCTGTGGCCCGGTCTTCCCCGCGGCCATTCCCTCCGCCAGCATGGTCGACAGGCTCCTCCCCCTGAGCCCCGGGTTCGTGACGCCCAATATGAACTGGTGGTCTCTGGGGTCTACATTGGTTTGGATCAGAGTGGCAGCCACCGCGTCGGTTCTGGCCACCAGGACCGTCTCCACCCCCATGACGTCGAATTGGAGCCTGGCGGCGACGAGGCGGTTAATGTGCTCGCTGACGGCAACGAGGACCTTGCCGGCCATGTGGCCGCATTTCTTGGTGACGGAGGACTGGTCCTCGATGTGGACACCGGCAGCGCCGCGCTCGACAAACAGCTTGCAGAGCTTGACGGTGGCGGTGGTGCCGCCGAATCCGGTGTCCCCGTCGGCGATGATGGGCTTGAGATAGTCGACGTATGGAGTCCGAGCGCGCTCCTCGCGGGACATAGACATGCGGGACTCGCGCTGCTTGCGGTCGTGGTACTGCTGGGCGAAGAAGAGGTGCTCGACCTTGTTGGGGACGGTGTCGTAGGGGTAGTCGGCGAGGTCGGGGCCGGGCTCGTTGGTGGAGGTGTGGGTGGAGGAGCATTGCCAGCCGGAGACGTAGATGCTGTCGAGGTGCTTGGCCATCATGGTCACCTGGACGGGGTCGAGCGCCCCGAATGTCCTCGAGGCAGTGCCCTGTGCCTGGTGGCCCTTCAGTGTCCTCCATAGCTTCTTGCCAAGCTCGTTCGACCCGTAGCTCTGCTTCAGGTTGCCGCGGAGGGACACCACGTCTCTCGCTGAGTACGGCCGCTGCGTCAGCCTGAACCTCTCCGTGTTCCACCATGCTTGCACTTCCGCTACTTCCGCTTCAAACCTCCCTTCTTCCTCCAATATCTGCTCAATCAAATCATTAACCAATGTTAACGTTTCAAGCGGTTTATGTGTGACTGGCGTATATGTTAGTTGCATAAACATATAGCATAACGCTTAAGGGTTTCATCGACTAACGTTCATGCCAGTTACATAAATGTCTGACGCACCATGTTTCTGTTAGTTGCATAAATATATAGAGTTACATAAAGGCCAAAGGTTAAAACAACTATCATTTGTGTCGCTTGCATCAAAGTTAAGAGTTTCATCAAGTGATACATTTTGTGAGTTGTTGTACTGGTAATGCGAATGCCTTTTTACAACCCGTGCTCTAGTCCCAAAAAAGATATTGCAACTCATTTTGGGACACTTTTTGTAGTAGACGTTCAAGATCAAGAACCACTTAACATAAAAAGAAATCAAGAAACAGAGGAAATGTTGGTGCTATGGCTTACCATTGAAGGGACTGATGAGAAAGATTGGGCCATGGCTACAACTCTAGTGGATTGAAGAAAGGAAGATGTGTCTGTGAAGAAGCTCAAGCTCAAGCTGATGCAATGGCCCCAACTCCAAGTCCTCAATTTATAAGAAAATGAGGATGAGAATGGGGAAAAAATGAAGATAAGTATATTTGATTGTTATCATATTGAAGGGAGGAAATGTGTCCCATGGGGTCTGAATGTGCAGGCAAGTAGGCCTTGGCACTTGACCTTCCAATCATACTGTGCCACAACCATGTCTGCTATTTTATTTCTCTCATGTCACCTTTTTTACAATTTATATTCTGTTACTTTTTTTCTTTTTTAATTTGATGATATTGGGCATTGGAAAAGTGTACTTACATCTTCCAAACATGGATAAATTAGTTGGGCCTTGAAACAAACACGACCAAACAGTTGAATCTTTTCAAATTACGTACCGTGTAGTGAAATTAAAACCCAGATCAAGAATTTTTTTTAAAAAAAAGGTGTATTATTGAAGAACTTTTTGGCGTTTCATGGAGTAGCAGTCAATTTTGTCACCATTAAGGTTGTCTGTTGAGTAAGTTAATGTCTTTCATTCTAGGCAAAGTTAAGATAAGCATTATTGGTTGTGTTTGGATAATGTTTTGTTTTTTTTGTTAATTGGACGAGGATCAAGAACGATAATAACCATCAACATTAAGACAACTTCAGTCTCGTTTACACTCTCGATCCTTTTGCTAGATCGGGTCGAGCTCCTAAATAGTAGTTAACTAAAAAATTTTTCGACTACCGCGCCAAGTATATATACTTTGGCAACCAATTTTATAAAATAATAACAAATTGTCATATGATTTAATTATGTAATGTAATGTTTTGTTAAAAATATTTAAACTCATATTCACTAATAAATTAAGTAAATAAGAACAATATAAATTAGAATGATTTCCAACACTAAACTAATTAGATAAGTCAAACAAATTAACATAACAAATGAATGCATGAGAATGACAATAAGAAATTGAGGCTCATTTCCTCCGTTTTTAGCACAACTTATTTTACATGCAATGCTGGAATGGATGGTTCAAAGATACATTTTTCATGGATTTGTGCATATGTATTGCGTGTGTATATATATTACATGTAAATTAACATGACTTAATCATAGTCCTTGAATGAGTGCAAAATAACAGTGTGCGTTCTAAAAATTGGTAGACACTAGTCGGGTGACGATGAATTTTTGAGAAATAATCAAGATTAATTAGAAAATAAATCGCATTGAATAATTAGTAGAAAATTAACGAATAAGTTGAAAATTTTTAGAATACCGAAAAATACGGATGTCATCTCTTTTATCTAAGTCCATAACCAATATATGATAAATCAATCATTCTCTGTCTCATTTCAAATAGTGGTTGCATGAAGAAAAAACATACACAAGGCTCCAGTTGTTGGTGTGGTCGAGTGGGAGCTACAAGATTCAAATAGTATTCAATGACTACAACTGTTCATTTCTATTGACTTCGTTAACTGTTCTATTGACTGATTACCCTATAGTTAATCACAAGATTTGTATTCATGTGCAAAATGCAAGTTGAATGAGTTAAGTAAATTCACCTATACAATGCTTGTTATAGAGAGCAATTATTTTTTCTTCATTTAAGATTGATTTTGTTTAAATAAATACACATGTGGCACACTATCCCTTTCCACTTAAAACGGGAGCATGATTTGAATTTTACAGTAAAATTTATCCCTTTTTAAAAAAAATTTCTATCTACTTACAGTAACATATATTAAAAATCAATTATTTAGTTGGTGGATGTAGGTAAGACAAGTTGTAGGGAGCCTTATCCTACACATGTAAATCAAGGTTTTAAAAAATGCTAGGCGCTAATCGGGCGGATAATATCTTGGGAGAATTAATCGGAGATTAATCAGATTAGATGGGGATTAATCGGATTTGTATTTTTTTTAATATAAAAATTAATTATGTTATGTAAAAACATTCGTCTGACTCATCTTGTTACCAAAAAATCACACGCTACTATTTTTTTCATTCAACTTAACTTGATTTACTTTTCATTTTTTTAAAAATACCTAAAATGCCCCTCTCCCTATCTCCTTCACTCCAATCAATCTTTGAACCAGTCCCAAACACTCGTTGCTCTCCAATTTTCAGACCAATTTCTCAACACTTTAAGAATCAACCGATGAATTTTGCGTATAGATTTATTAATTGAAAACTGAATATATATTGGGTTTGTGGTTCAAGATTGGGACTTTTAGCGTATTTTCATCATTTGAGTTTCTGAGTATTATTTTCGAATTTAATCAATTGGGGCTAATTTTGTTATTGTGACTGTTTTAGATCTGATTTGAGTTGGTGGTCCAATTTTATTCTCTGTGGATGGTCAGCCTAGATCGATTAATCGCCGCCTAGTCCGTCTGGGCTGATTAATTGGCCGACTAGCCCGTCTAATCGCGTCTATAGTTTTTGACCGCCCAACTAATGAAAGACGAAACGACAAAACTAAAATCAGCGCCTCGTTTTTTGGAACACCGATATAAATACTATAACGAATATGCAATTAGGTGCATTAGACCATAATAGTGTGGGTTTGGGCAATTGATGACGAGAGAGAAAATGGTTTGGAATCCCAAGAAAAGGGAAGAAAGTGATAAGGGTTGCCGATTTGGCATTGCCCATCATCAATCATATCCTTATATGTGATTATATATGACGATGATACATGTATGGGTGGATTTGTATGGATATAATGAGGAAAAGATGAGGATTCAACTTCTGATGAAGACAAATATTGAAATGAGAATTGCGTATAATAAAGTTAGTGAGATGTAAATCTTGGCACTAGCATGTATGTATGGGTAAGGAATTGAGCCATTCGAGGAGGAACTTTAGAAGCTTCCTGCCACCAGACCATACATATCTTTCAACTTGTAATTGGAACGTATTTTTTCATTTTATTTGTTAGAATTTTATTACGGGATAGTTACATGTCACTATATCGACCTAAATCTTATTCAAAAATTATTAAATTATTTTATCGATATCCCGAGTTTAAATACGTTACACTTAGTAAATGTGAAATAACAATTTTACCTTCCCTTATCAAAAATATAAGATTATGGTAAGGGTATATTAGTTTTTTAAAATAAAATTAAAAATTAATTAATTAAAATTCTACTGTGAAAATTCTAATTTGCCCTCAACCTCCTCTCACTCCACTATTGTATGTCTTCTTCTTTTCTCACTCAACCTTCATAGCATTTACAGTGTTGATATGATTAACATATAACAAAACACAACCCAAGCAAGCAACAGCAACCACAAAACACCAATAAACCAAAACACAAGAACATCAATAAACCATAAACTCATTACTCCTTCAAACCACACACGCACACACAACTCAAAACACTAAAAACAAAATAAAAACCCAATCTTGACCAGTCCCAGATGAAAAAAAACCCCAAATCCAAGATCAAGCAGTGAGCTTCTCTACTTGTGGGTCTAGATCCCCATATCCGAGGTCGTGTATGCGACGCACGTGAGGACCCATCCTTCCTCCATCTTGTCGTTCTCGAGGAAGCTCCCGTCCAACTGGTCCACTTTCCCCTCCACGACCCTCCCGAAATCGACTGGTGGTGGCTCCGGCTTCGACCCAGATCGAGTCGCCGGAATCGACCAGATAGAGCAGGCGGAATTGACCAGATCAAGAACGGAATCGACCAGATCGAGACATCTTGGCGACGACGGTGAGCTCCGACAACGGCGCAGTGCTTCGATTCGCCGACGGCGAGCTCCGAGCCCTAATTGGGTTTCTTGGGTTTTGTTTGATTCTCGTTGGTCTTCAAAATAAAGATTTATTTTGCACAAGTTTCTTATACTGTGATTGATGAAAATGAAAAAAGCATAACTTGTGTTTGATTTCATTTGAAGAAGGATATGGAGAAGCATTTTTATTGGCAATAAGGTTTTGGAATTTCACGAAGAGAGAGAGAGAGAGAGTGGAGAGGGGTGAGAATGAGATTGAAGATGAAGGGCAAATTTGTAATTTTTTAAAGTTATTTTCAGTTTTTTAATTATTTTATTTGTGTACTTGAAAAGTCACATTTGCCCTCAATCTATTACTTAAATTAGTTATTTAATTAGGGGTAAAAATATCATTTCATAATTATGCTAATAATTACAAAATATTAAAAATTAGACCACAAGGGCATTTTGGTCATTAAAAAAATATTTAACCGTTTATGACACAGAATCGAGTTAAGTGTTAAATCCTTAAACTTGGGGTACCGAAAAAAAAAAATTGAAACTTAAATACGGTAATCCTAGAATGAGGTTTGAATTGGTACAATGACATGTAATTATCTCATTCTAATTTGATATGTGCAGTGTAGCGGTGGCCTTGTCCTAAGCTTGCTTGCAAACCAAACAAGTTGACCCAACTCTAAAGTTGCACTTTTCAACTTCCACCCATGTTCTTGTCTTCATTGGAGCTGCTCGAGGTTAACCGAAAACTAATAAACCGACAAAAATCGGAATGGGAGATATTAAAACCGAAAGAAATTAGTTCTGTCTCGATTTTTAAACTCAATAATCGAAAAAAACTAATTTGGTTATGATTAGTTTTATACAAAACTGTAGTTACCCGAGTAAAATAAAGATAATTTAGTACATCATATGTGGTTTGATATCAGTCATTGATCTCTACAAATCGACGTCCATGAGATGTTCACTAGTGGATCTTTTATTATTTTGTGATTTTACAAGTTAACTTGGCATGGTTTTGACTTTTAAGCCCCAAATTTAATTCAAAACGATTTGGTTTTATTAGAAAATCGGCTAACAAAATAGGTCGGATAATTTTCAGTTTGATACCAATATCAATTTGTATTTGCTTTATGAAATTACTAACTGAAGTGATCGATCAAGTCCGATCAAGTTTTCATTTTGGGTTTTCGATTCTGAATAGCCGGATTTGAGCATCCTTGGTCTTCACATCCTCATTTATGATTATGAATAGATAAGTAAGATATTTATTTTTGGATGATCAGATGTATACTCTTATATCTTTTGACTTTTGAGATCTTACAATATGGGCAAATGGGTATTTGACTTAGAATATTGATCAAAAATAAATATACTGAATCTCAATATAAAAGCTGAAATACATTAGCAAAAATTTCGGAATATAAAAAATTATTATAAATATTCAGTGAATCAATGTTAATTAAAAGTGCACAAATTAATATTAAACACAACTATACCATTTTTCATAGCAAATAATTTTCGAATTTGAAATTTTAGTATTCTACATCCTATAAGATAATCTCATTTTGCATTCCGTCAAAAGTGGGTCTAAACACATGTGACGTCTTAGCAACGACCTCAAATACATCGTCGTTAATAACGACCACATATTTATTTTTCACTTAATAACACCTTAAGTACGCCTTTTAAAGATGATTTTTAGCAATAACATCGATTTCAACGGTATCTGACGTATCGAACGGAATAAAAGCCGGGAATCATTAAATCAGTTTTGAACGCAACACTTAGGGCTATAAACGAGCCGAGTATTTAACGAGCCGCTCGAGCTCAACTCGTTAAATTTCGGTTTGACCTCGTTATAATCGAGCTCGAGCCTGAACCTTTAAGCTTTGATAGGCTCGCGAGCCGGCTCGTTTCATATTTAATTAATTATATATTTTTAATAATATATTGTCAAAATTTTGGAGAATGTCTATAATGAAATTAGATGAGTCA
>JAYMTP010005652.1:0-13082 GCA_036897365.1 Geranium brycei | reverse complement strand
GGCGGAGGGGGCGGGGGCAGACGACGGCGAGCTTGTGGAGGGAGGACCAGCCGCCGGGAGGCTCTCCGTCGCCGGCGGCGGAGACGAGGTCGGTGACGACGGAGGGGATGGTGGCGGCGCACCTGGCCTTCCAGCAGACGGTGCGAACCAGGGACGAGAACTTGGTGCAGGTGCAGGCGAGGCTCGACCAGGCTCGGGGCTCGTCGTCGTCGCCGAGCTTGAAGAAGATGTTCAGAACGACGTCGTCGGAGAGCTTCGAGAACGCATTGCCGTCCATTGGGTGGTTTGTTGTGAGATCGGTGAAGTTAGTTACTGGTGCTTTCAAGTTTGAAGCTACGGAGGGTCTTATATGGGAGTTGGGAACCTTTCAATTTTATTGTTAATTTTTTGTTTCTGCATGTAAACAGTGTTAGTGCCAAAAGTTTGGTTCATAATTTAGTTAGGACTATACAACATGGAAGCATTTTAGTGAGACCCACGAGAGGCGGGACAGTCATGAGAACAAATATGAAAGTGTCATATGACGGGAGTCAGGTTACATACTATGACTTAAAAATGAACTATGTCAAAGATGTTGATTTGAAAAATATATTACTTTTTTTAACTCGGTTGCATCATGTGTTCTCTCCACACTAATTCTCATGTAATGTGGAGATTCTTACCAAATTTCTCCACATCTATACAATATGTTGATGAAAAAGGTATAAAAATAATTTAATTTCCTTGATTATTGATTGAGAATTATTTTTCACCATGCTCTGAAAAATATGATCTATATCTTAATCATTTGCTTAATATAAAAACAATGGATAATTGCAATTCACAATCATGATTATGCTATGGTAAAATATAGTATGCTTTTAAAATCTTCAACTTGTCAAATTAGTCTAATGTTAATAGATTATGCCACCATATTTTACCATTATTTTGTGACATTATCGGTCAAAATGACAGTTCTTTTTAATCTGGGGGCTGCTTGGCCATGCCATTTTGAAACTATCACAAATAATTGATGGCAGTGACTTGTAATTTTTTTTAATATATTAGCCTTAACAAAAATTAAACATTGTTGTATGCTAAATTTAAATGTAAATGTGTAAAAATTTATGAACTATCCAATTAATATTGTATAATTTTTATTTAATCCTGTAAATTTATTTATTTTTCGTCGAGTTCTTAGAAGTCTTCTACGCCACGCCTTATTAATACAACACGGGATAAATATTTTCACTCGATTCCTTGTTGTTGGGGATTGTATTTGGCACCATATATGGATAGGGGTGGTGGTTGTGGGGTGGGGTGTCCTAGTTGATGTGGCACAAGGCCCCAAACAAGGGCAATGGAAGGCCACATATTGTGCTTTAATTTATTGGATTCACACAACACAAACCACGTCCACACAATATATATTCGATCATCATCGAAAACGACCATGTCCTTGCATCACTAGTTTATGTACCTTGATGCTATTCTCTTTCATTCTCAGCCATAAAATAATTCCCACAGGCAATAATTCCCAAGTTTGAAGACACCAGAGATTTTCATGGATCGGACACTAAAAATATTGAAATAATCAAAATCCTACGATTACGGGGACAATGTATGTTGTCCGAACCAGCTTGAGATTGACTTAGTAGTTGATATTGCTCGCTCTTTAGCTTTATATCAGGGTTCGAGACTTGTTACAATATTTAAGTGGGATGAGTTTAAGAGTAGATAAGAAAAGTGATGTAATATTAAAAATAATTCTCATAGGCTCATCCGAGTTGGAAAACACCAAAGATTTTCATGGATTGGACACTAAAACAGGGTAAATGAGGAAGTTAACATATTCAAATAATCAAAATTAAACAATTTTTTTATTGAATATTTCAAAATGTATAATTATAAGTGTTCAACTATATATATTAACATTATTTTGGGTTGTGATGGTAAATCATCGTCACCATTAGAGACGTGACAAATACATAATTGTCAAATCTGATATATAATTGTCAAATTTGCCCCTAACCCACCCCAGTGCCATCCCTACTTCTATAAACCAATTCGGCTCAAAATAAAACTGACCCGTCAAGTGCCTTTAGTCACGAGTATGATTTCCCAAATTCGAGAGATTTCAAAATCAAGAACAGCCCTACGAACCACCCCAAAAAAATGAAATGATTCAAAAATAAATAAACTACCATGCCATGCAATGATATACATAACACATCCGCATTTAAATATACCATAGATGAATCCAAAGTCTATGCACAAGTTTGCATGGTTTCCCAATAAGTCCCTGGAGCCATACATAAATTGGCCAAAACAAAACACAGCCTTACACAAAATAATAAAACAAATTGTTCATCAAATCTCAGATATGACCCTTCAGTTCAGTTTCAGTTCCTCTCATTGAGATTCAAAAACCACAACTCATTCAAGACAAGTTCATAACAAAAGGCTTTTTTATGGCTCCACCAGGTCCTTCCCCTAACTCCTCCATGGCCACTGCCCATGCCACATGCCGCCGCCGGTCCTGTTTCCGGGATCGGCCGCCTGATGGAACGAAGACGAGTGCCAGCCCGAGCCTGATGAGTGTTCCCTTTCCCGAGCGGCATTATCCGCTTCGTGCGAGTTCTGGCCGGAACTCGGAGGGAAGACGTAGAAGTTGTCGACGAGGAGCTGTGGCGGGGGCGGGGGTGGAACTATTTGACCGTCGAGTCTCCTGATGCCGGGAACCATGGAGGAAGGCATGTTGTGGGAATTGCTGGTTTGTTGCGCCGGGTGATGGAAAGCGTGGGAGACCCGAGCATTGCTGCTTGGATGGTGTGAGGCGGTCGAGGAGATGTACGAGCTTCCGGCTCCTGGACCAGACCTGCAAAGACACATGTTAGTACATTTCCACACGCTAGGAAGGTAAAGAGCAGAACAAAATAGAAAATTGAGCAACAAACAAGAACACCATATTTACGTGACTCAGACTAAAATGTTGTGTTGAATACGTCTACAAGCAGATGAATTCTTACTGAGAGAGAACGGATTACAGAATTACCAAGTCATTCGGCTAGATTACACTGTAAACTATCATAAAGTTAAGCCTAGACACCTTATCACCAAAGTTCGAAAATAGCATTCGTTGAGTCACTTCGCACCCCAAGACAAGGGACACTGACCCCAATCATAGTGGGTTCAGTCTTAATTCAAGGCATATTCTAACATATACTACAAAATCGAGCAACAAACGAGAACACCATATTTATATGGTTCGCTGATAATGTGTCAACTGCGTCATGTGGAAGGGACTTCTTATTGAGAGAGAACAGGTTACAGAATCACCATGTCATTTGGCTAGGTTACACAGAGTGGTATTAATAATGCTACAATCAAACCCTAATAAAAAAAGAAAACAAGAAACATAATATGGCTGGAAACCAAAGTTAGGCCTAGATATCATATCACCAAAGGCCGAACAAAGCATACGGTGGTCCACTTTGGGCCCCATATAAGGGGAGCTGCCTTTTGATCCCTATCGTAGTGGGTTCAGTCTAGATTCAAGGCGTGTTCCTACAAATATTATACAAACTCATAAACCCATGGACAATAGGGCTTTTCCTCCTCTTGGACTAATTGGTGGAGGGTGGTTATTTCAGAGATACCTCGTGCCCAACACAACAGCAGAAGGGCTTGCCCTCCCCTTGACAAAGGTGTCCTCCGCAAGATTTGTACCCATAACCTTAAGGTCACCACCTTGACCTAGTCAGGCCAAAGCCAAAATCTCATCCTTAACATCTAGATAATTAATAGCCACTAGACCATATATATGAAAAAATGTTTTTACAGGACCAATATAACCAACGCCATTTACCACAAAACAAGACAGAATGCAACAGCAACAGCAACTAAAGCTTTTGGTTTATTATTTCGAAAAAAAAGGTTTTGGTTTATTGAAGATTAGATCCTTACCCATGACCAAAAACAAACGGATGTGGAAAAGGCCTAGACCTGCTCAACACATCGGATTCGCCATGAGCAGATCTCTGGGTTGCAGGTGCGACAGGAGTTGGATCAGCACCGTTGATATGGTTGCTGGATGTAGGAAAACCCGGGGCATGATGGCCCCAACTATGATGATGGTTATGGATGGCAGAAAAGGTATGGGGATCGAATATCTCGCTGTGTCCCGGCGGGCCATTCCAGTGATGATTGAGGTTAGGATCATCGATACTATCAGCAGAGTTGGAGGAAGCAAGTGGAACTGGGCGATAGTATGCAATATATGAATGAGCCACAGATGATGCGGTCGCGTGTTCGGAGAATAAGGCATGGTGGCCGGGGAAGCCGTTATCTGTATTCAGAGAAGTTTGATACCTCTGTGGTAACCACCGAGAAATATATATATATATATATATATAAGGGAAAATGACAAAAAGGTGTTGTAAACTATCACACTTTTGCAAGAGGGTGATGCGTACTTTGATTTTTTTGTGCAAAATGTGTATATTTGTATAAAAATGACCCCATTCTTACATTTTGCACAAAAAAGCAAAGTTCACAACACCATCTTGCAAAAGTGTGATAGTATGCAACACGTTTTTGTCATTTTCCCTATATATAAATACGGATATGGAAATTGAAAAGGCGACAGAAACACTTACACGTGGTTGAAGGATAGTCCATTTCCCTGAAAATGTATAAGCATCAACTTTGTCAAAGGCACAACAATATTTAAGTGTTGAAATAGCTAAATGTACTCTCTCTCTTATTTGTTTGTTATAAATTCATGTTGTCTGGAAAAAATATTTAAGTTCCAATACAGCACATAGCATGTGATGTGTAAAACCAAATGAAAGATATATATTGTGCTTACTCAAAAGATGATCGGAGTCGTGGCAATCCACCAAAAGGGCACCAATGAACTCTAAATGGCTGAAGAAACCATAGAACAGAAAAAATCAATGTGTTAAGAAATCAAGACCGTACCAACACCTAGGGTCTATATTAAAATTCTATGTTGTTTGAGCATTGGTACAGATGTAAATGAGAAGAAAAACAGGTCATTTTCCAGATTTACCATGATGCTAGACTGAAGTATAAAATCTATTTTTGTTTTTTTATCAGCAATGCATCAACATCCGTGATATAAAAAAATGGGAAAAATTTGCTTTGAACTTTGTATTTCTATGCAAAATGTGTGTATTTTTAGGAAAATGACAAAATTACCCATGAAATTAAGAATTTAGGTTTTTATAAATTAACTTTTAAAAATAATTTACTTGAAAAATTAAATTACAAAATTTGATTATACATATTTTAGTTAGAAGATAAAAACAGAAAAACTTTTTAAAATATTTACTTTTATTTTTGAAGAAAAATAATTGTTAATTTAAAGGCAATTTCGTTATTTTTGTACAAATACATACATTTTGCACAAAAATGCAAGTTCACAACACCTTTTTGCCAATAAGAAAATACACAACATCCTCTTGCAAAAGTGTCATAGTACACAACATTTTTTTTTACCATTTTCTCTATAAAAAACTACTCCCTTTGGTCTAAAATAAGTGTCGTGCTTGATTTTTAAAAAAATCATGCAAGACCGAAGTTGGTGTTTAAGGACAGTTATTATGGAAAGTAGAATACTTACGATGGAACAGAGAGAGAGCATTAGAACCGGATAAAATTGAAGAGTGCATAATATATAGTAACTATGTTTTACCATTTCTGCATAACTTAGATCATATGGATCCTCATCCGGAATCAAGTCCTCCATGTTGAACTCTGGCAATGAACACGAGGAACCATTTGCATATAACCATTGACCCTTCTCAACTTTTCGGCAATTTGGACACTGCATTGCTCCCTTCATATTGAATGCTGAACCAATGCAATCTGCAAGATCGGGAATTCAAGTTAGGCACAAGCCATGCCTAGGTTATATGCGATTCATATTAAAAAAAAATCGTGAATCGGAGGTATGTCTGAAAATTGATTATAACATAAGATCTTGTGTGAAGGCAATGCACATGACTAGGAGTCGCAATGAAGACAAATTCATAAATATTATAAATCGATAAAAGACAATTCATCCCCAAAATGTCGTAGACAACTCTTTCCTGCAAACTCATTTGTCTTAACTCCCAAAACCAACAAGCAACAATGTAAACCGTAAACACGATTTGTTTTTCGCAGTGTTCTAAAAGTCCCCGCCTTCCCCGAATATCGACCCCTATTAATCCTTTAATCTGATTTATCACCGATTAATCCCGACTAGTCCTCATAAGTACCTCTCTGCCTGACTAGCGCCTAGCGTTTTTTAGAACATTGGTTTTTCAACTATCTTGCCATAACAACTTATCTTTTCAGCCTCTACATGCCTAAATGCATTATCTTAAACCCTAACCATCATTATAAGGCGTGACTCGTGACTTTATCCTTGGAGTTCAGCTAATTTACTTTCACCTGTTTAAGGTTCAGCAAACCTAACTCGGCCACAAACCCTCTCAACCGTTAAAATCAGTTTCTGTGCCCTAAAGTTTTAGCATAAGCATTAAAATGCCAATTCTCACGTAAATCATAAAATCTCATATCAACACCCTTTACAATAACTTTTGTAGTCGATGCCTAGAACATTCCATGCTAACAAACCGTTACAATGTCAATCCTCCCATAATAATCTTAAATCAAACGCCAATTATTCTACTCACAACAAAACTACAGCATAACGTGATTTTGCAAACACAACCAAACAATCAAACAAGCAGCAATACATTGAGATCTAACTCACAACTTTCTATAACAATAATAAAAAAAAACAAAAAAAAACTCTATGGTTTCTCAATTTAGCTTCCATCACGAGTCCCACCAGAGCAAGAGGGACTATATTTTCAAAATTGTAGACCCAATCAACCCCTAAATCTCATGTTGACTTCAATTAACTAAAACCCAGTAAGCAAATTTCAACAATTTTACAGAACAAAAACATTTCTCCAATCACCAACCCATAGAAATTTGGGGGAAACCCAAAAATTGAGAAAATACCCAAATGAAACTCGTGGCCACAATGGAGCTTAGCCCTAGATCGCTTCCCATCATCGGAGACCAAATCGAGGCAAATCGAGCAAGAAACACCGGACCCAGAAGATCGATGAGACTCGAGCTCGACGCCTCTATCGTCGTCGTCGTCGTCGCCGTCCATCAGGTGGTGACGAAGACAGCGACGATCGGTGGCTTCGGAGCCCACCATTTTTTATCTTTCAACGGACCGATCAAAACCCAGAAACCACAAGAACAAAATCGAATCGGCGAATTTGAGCTCTCTCTCTCTCTTTCTCTGTTCCTCTTCTCCGACCTTCTCCGAGTCTCTCTCTCTCTCCAACCCGTCCGATTGAGTGGTCCGAACCTTACCTGTACCTCACAATATACTACTGATTCTCGCAATTACGTATGACATATAATGTTTTTTTTATATGTGTATGTATATTATGATGTAATTATTTGTTATTATTATTTAATTCGGTGAATTTCAGTTTTTTGTATTGACTACTATACGATGTATATTCATTAAATATTAGTATGATAATTTTGCAATTAAGTACCGTTTTAGTTTATTCAAAAAAAAGTACTGTCTTAGTTGTTGTTTTTTAAGGTATAAACAAATTTTATTAATTAAATATCAATTAAATTAACCCGGTATCAAGTCGGACAGTTGAAGTTACAGATGGTAGAACAAATCTCTCAGCATAATCCCAGCCATTGTCAGTTAAAACAAATTTGACCAATTCGTGAACTATTTGATTACGAAAAAAATAAATAAGAACACATGTTCCGATAGTGGACAATCTCGTTTAACATCACGTAGAGCCACATCTTGTCTTAATTGTTAATGACAAAAATATACTCCATATATATTTTTATATAAATTGTGTGTATTTTTATTAAAAATGATAAATTTGTATCTTATTAAATTTATGTCAAATATTATGTAGGTACACATGGAGAAACACGATTATTACGTAGATACGCTTAAAGTTTTTTTCTAACTTTGTTGTTCACCTGAATGAAAAAAAATATCATTGTTAAAAACTCAGTAATAATTATTTGTGAAAGGACGTTTTGACCCTTATTAGATAACTATTTTGTTTTAAAGGTTGGGGGGCACATTAGTTTTTTCTAATAATTTTTTTTGAAAGTACGATTTTGCCCTCCTATTGTTTGGACGGGCCAAATTGACCCAGTCTGATTTGGAGAGAGAGGCGATGATTTCTCCAGAAGCGGGGTAGCGTGGGCTCCCTCTTCCAGCAGCAGCGACGGCGTTGGTTTATAGTGGGTATCTTATTTACTATAATCAAAACATATTTTTTAATAAAAATATACAGTGAAAATTAATGAACTGAAATTGAATCGAGTTAAATACCTGTTTGATTTTTGTAAAATAACTATATAAGTTTATCTAATTCGGAGTCAAATTTGAGTATTTGAATATTTTTACAACTTTAAATTCATGTTTTGCACAGCGTATAAATTCACTAAACATGGTACAATTATAGAAATCAAATTTCAAAAGGATTATTATTCGTCACTGATTAATTAAACCAATCAACAGATCATTCATTACATTATGTCAAAGAAACAGATCATTACATTATATGATTTTGGACAGTGCGTTTTGGCTCCTTGTAACTCCGTTTTCTCGTAGCACGTTATGCACTACACACTATAAAATAAACTTATGGATTTTTTCATTTAATTTTTAGAACTAATATTTCTACAGCCAATAGATGTAACTTAACATGTATTGTTGACTAATCATGAAATAAAATTTTGAAAACCGCAATAATCTATTATTTGTTTGTTTGTTGACCACATTAATCCTTAAGTAAATACTAATAGAAAATTTAACTAAAATAAAACATTTTTTTTAAACCCATGTCGAATTTATAAGAGCTACGGAAAGCTTCGAGCCTTAAAACAGAGAGGAGTTCCGGGAGGATGGCATCCCCAAAATCCCAAAGTGAAACAATCAACACATGCGCTGTCGTATTATATAATCTACAAACATGAGAGATAGAAATAAAACTGACGGAAGCCTCGAGCAGCCTAATACAATCAGAAATAATACTCCTGAACTGGATTTCCTTAGCATTCCATATAGCCCAAAGAATGAAAGCGCACTGGATTCAACTGATAACACCCATAAAGTCCAATCACAAATTTGAAACCCACCCGACAACCTCGAGGCAATTTGCGCGATCGCAGGATCCCACCACACCTCCCTACAACGTCGGCTCAATGATTTATGATGCCTAAAGCAAAAGTGTCTAATAGAGTATTATTTTACGATTTTTTTTAAAAATAGGCTTAATTTTTTTTGATTTGGAACCTTTTTTATCATAGACCCATTGCTTAACTTGTTTTGTGGACGAGACGACTCTGCCTCCCTAGAAACCGGCCATCAGAGCATAATATGGTCTTTCGTCTCTTTATCAGTTTCACATGACGGACATTGAGCCTCGGGAATAATTCCTTTTATAGCCAGGCGATCTCTTGTTGGGAAGCTAGAAATGACTCGAAATAAAAAGATCTTAATTTCTGGCGGAATATTACATGTGCTACATGTGTAAAGTGTAAAGATTGCAATTAAATATTACAACTCGTTTGGGGTTCGGTTATGCCAATACAACTTGCAGTCCTGACTTATGAGAATCAAAACCGAACCACAGTCAATTGACTCTCTTAAAATTAGAACCAAAACTGAACCATTCACTATAGTTCAACTCAGTTCTCGATTCAAAATCCGAACCTGATACTGATTTGTGTCACAAAACAAATTACAAATCAAAGCAGAGTCAATACTAAATAAACAAAAAGAATCACAATTCAATCCGGTTCTCTTCAGCTTTTAAGGTTTTAAATTCGTTTGTAATTGTATTTTTCTCTGTCCGTTTGGGCATGCTTGTAATTTGCTTTCTGTCAATTTCATCTTTATTGCGGATCAAAAAAAAAATCTAAAAATCAATATATAATATGCAATTTTTGATGTATTTACACACATAGTAAAGAATGGTCTTAATACACACAAATGACGAGAACAAGAAAGTACAATTGAGCTGCATATATTATTTATGGCTCAAAATCGAAGCCATAGTAAAAATTCAAAGACAAAGCACTCAGAGATCTATAAGTCACCAATCTTATTCACCAAACTCAGTCACATTTACAGGACTCAGTGTTTCGTTTTAGGTTTCTTCACAATCATGACCGAGCAATGAGCATGGTGAGCACAATAGTCGCTTACACTGCCCAGAACAGCCCTGCAAGAGTCGTGAAAATCGGTAAGCAAAGACAAAGAAGACCCTGGAACACCTTCAACCAAAGGTGACATAATGCTCATAAAAACAAGGGTAAATTGCAACAAGTGGCGGTGAATTATTCGAATTTTGCAAAAAGTGGCTGCGAACTTTTGTTTTTGAAAAACAAATGGATGTGAACTTGCCACTTTTTTGCAAAATGTGTATATTTGTTTTTAAAATGACGAAAATGTCTTTTAAATTAAAAATTAAAAAATACTTTTTCAACTTAACTCGCTGATTTTCTTCATTTCTCGCATGCCATCAGTGTCCTACAGTGGGATTCCAAACCTAAACTTGTTCGAAGTCGAGAGAAAAAGTATATATTTTGATTTATAAAAAAAAACTAATTTCAAGACATTTTCATCATTTTAGACAAATATACAAAATTGGAACAGTTCACTGCCACTTTTTTGCAATTTTCTTCAAAAACAATTAGCAATACAATACCAAGTAAACATTCAATTATCGCACCTCAACATGTCTAAGATAGTTACTAGAGTATGTAAACTAATCGGATCATAATGAATGCAGTCAAATATTCACTGGAACCATTTCTTCATTGAAACTAAGCATTTTAAGAAGAGTGAGCGAGTCTTGTACCTTTTAATCGCTCCATAGCCATCATCTTCAAGCCCTCCACTGGGTCTTCTTCTGTCTTGGCAAAATTGAGGGGGAGATCGTCTGCTTATGATCTTACCCTCACAGAGGACGCTCCGAGGATCTCCTTCTCCCACCTCCGCCAACACATCGTTCACCTGCAACACAATAACACCGATATCATATTCATCGAATTTCACACCCAGCAAGGTTCTAAAAAACGCTAGGCGCTCAGAGATTAATCACAGACTAATCAAACTTAAAATATGAATTATAATGTATAAAAAAAATAATTACAGATATTTAGGATATAAAAATATAAAAATATAATATTTATTACATTATGTCCTTCAAAAACAATAAAAGTATCAAAAAAAGATGTATTAGTATATATTATTTTAATTTTTGGCATTTTATATATTCATTCAAAAAATCAATTTTGGAAAAAGAAGAAGAAGCCTAGACCCGCCTAGGCCCATCTTAACCTGCGCAACTAGTGATGGTAAAAAAAATTCGAACCCGACAGGTACCCGATCAACCCGCCCCGTTCGGAATAGGTCAAACCCGATGTTTTGTGGGTTTGGGTCGGGTTCGGGTTTTATGAACGGGTTTTTGTGCGTGTGCGGGTTGGGTTCGGGTTGACCTATACCCGATCCGATTTCGACCCGCACCCAAACGAATTTAAAATAATAATAGTTTATATATTAATATTATGTAATATAGTTTACATTCTTATTAATTCTTTTAACAAAAAAGTGAAAAAGTTAAATTTTAATTACCAATTCACTCAAAAAACCTAAATTAATATAATATAACATATATTTATATTAACTTTTGTACATGTATTGTAAAAGAAATTTGTTAATTAAATCAATATTTGAATTTTCTGGTCGGGTTTCGGGTTACAAATAAAACTCGTACCTGACGGGTTTTTGCGGGTCGGGCACCTGCTCACGGTGAACGGGTGCGGGTTTGGCTAAACCCGGCCCGTTGCCATTCCTATGCACAACTAAGTGAAATCGAGTCGGTGTCCTAAAAATTCCAGCCCCTGCGCCACCTGATCCGAATTTTAGACCACTGCTCCATAGTCCTCACAATGACACAAACTCATTTTCAACTACCTTATCTATGTCGAAACTGCTGTATAAACTAAACCGAATCAACTTGATCTATATGGAATAAAGACATGATCAATTGGACTAATTATTGATTGTTTACCTTATTGGCACAAAGTCCCTTGGCGGCTTCAATGACTCTAGCAGCAATCTTCTTCAAATCCGCCTCTACGACCGGTAAAACATCAGCAGCTCCTATAATTGATCGAATCCGATCACAATCAAACCCATAAAACCTAAAAGAAGCAACTTCCACAAAATTGCGAAACAACCCTTTTGATCGTGTAATGGGAATTTCAAAACCCACGTGACCAAATTCAAGTTCATGTTGTGACTCCAATCCTCAACCACAAACACCAACTTTTATAATTGAACCGAAATTAATTAAACTAATTAAAAGAGTATCATGGAAAATAAATCATCATCAAACCCATAAAACACATGCTAAAGGGGACAAATCTCATCAGACAAAAGAAGCAACTTTCACAAAATTGAAAACAACCCTTTTTGTTCAAAGAATGGAAAATCTAATTGTTTCAAAACCCACATGTCCAAATTCAAGTTCATGATTCCAACTCAAAAACAACAACAAGATTCATTAATTGTAGGGAAAATTGCAAAAAGTCTCCTTATAGTTATTTTTTTGCACACTAAACTCTCTCACTCGTGTTCATTTTTACAAAAACTCCCCCTCTCTCATGTTAATTTTTACAAAAACTCTCCCTCTCTCTTGTTAATTTTTGTACCGTTTATGCAAATTCGTGAAAGTTAATGAAAGTGTCGATTAAGTGTTAACTCAAACGTGCTAACTCATACGTCCAAGACACTTCCGCATAATTTTCACGGATTCGCACGTATGTGCAAATTTGAACAGGTGCGAGGGAGAGCTTTTGCAAAAATACAAGGAGAGTTTGCGCAAAAAAACAATTATAAGGAGATTTTTTACAATTTTTCCCGACAAAATAAAAAGAACCCAACTTTCCAACCCATTAAAATTAAAACAACCCATTTGGAGTTTCGATCATGCAAAAATTGGAGA
>JAYMTP010005651.1:0-13082 GCA_036897365.1 Geranium brycei | reverse complement strand
ATAATTGTTGTTTGTCAAGGAAATTGTTCCGACATTGTCCGCGACATTCCATTTAAACAGAATTAATAATTTCAGACAGAACAAGCATTGTCCTTCTTCTTGGAGTCACGCCCGTAGAACCTGTTTTCCCCGACCCATCATCGGTAAAAGCTCACCCTCTCTACAGAACGAATGAGGGTGTCCGCCAGGATTCAAAGAGTACATAAATATCCATGATACCTTATCCTTCTCTTTGTTCATCTTCCAAACACTAAAGTAGCCTCTCAAGCCTATCACCAACCACCAAAACGACAGACTCGCCTGATATTCCAACACTCAGACAAGCACCATTCTCACCAAAAACATCGCCCTCGTGATATTGATCTTCGTCCCAGTTGTATCTACATTTGTACGGAAGTAATGTTTCGTGCATTTGCTCATTGACAAGATCAAAAGAAACGAAAGTCGAGCAACGCCTTCTCCTTGTCCGGTGATGCCAAGAACAGATAGATGGGGATGATTGTTTGTTGAACCGGAGATGATAGTTTGTGAAAATTGGGTTGGTGATTCCATGAATTGGAGATGGACGTGAATCGGAGCAGAGATTTTACTTGAGAATCTCGCACAGAACGTCCTTCGCCGGACAGCTGCGGCCGAGATCCATGATTAGAGAGACAGAGAACTCAATCTATCAAACCCAATATTAATGATGTTACAGTTTAGAGTTGAATCGGCCCACTCAAAATTGGGCTTTACGGCCCGACAACATTGATGGACCGTGATAGTGCAAACTCGCCAAGTTGACAAACATCAACCTTTTTATTACATGACGAACAATATTGTCACTTTTAAATTCTTCAAAAATAAGTGACACAAAGCATTACGGTACCACCTTTGGGTAGTTCTGAAGAAGTTTAACTTTGGCTAAACAATTACAAAATCTGAAGTTACCAAAACCTTCTGATATGAACATGCCTTTTCGACACCTTCCAAAATGTTCTCTGAAACAGCAAGTGATACAAACCAAATATCGAATTTTCCATTCCCGGAGGTATCAAGATGTTGAATTAACACCAGTGTTATCATACAAGGACAAAATTCTATAATGATATATGCTTGTTATATTACAATTAACAAGAACCCCATAGCACAATGTAATGAAGATGAGAATAAAACAGTCACTTGAACACAGGGTAAACATTAGAAATATTGATCACTGCACTGCCTCTAAATTTTCTTCATATTTCCCTTTCTAAGCTTAATTTAGAGTGAAACAAAAACAAATACAAATGGCTGTACCCCTAGGTAAAGAATTGCAAATTACAGAGATGTAGAAAGAAAAGAAGAAAAAAAAACTGTACAGAAGAATGAGGAGAAAGCAGCACTTGAGGGATTATGTTTTGAAATGATTAGCACTCCCCCACTAAAACAGGGCAGCTGATGACGAAAATTCAGAAACCATTCCAAAACCAATGGCTAACAATCCCGGAGAGCTGCTCCCCCGAAATTAAAATCTAAACTTTACCTATCCCACATAGCCTGGAATATGGGCGGTCTATTCTTGAGCCAGTGCACCATCTCTCTATCTAGTGTAGAATCCGTCAACACAGCATCTAACATCGGGCTGCCAAATACTTTTGGTGACTCCTTGAACATCCATATCTTATCCTTGGGCCACTGTCTCTGGGGCTGCTTCTCCTGCACAAATATTCCACAAATTTAGTCAGTCACAACCATAGATTCAACCACTCCCCTAAATCCAAAATGATGCTCTGATTTGACAGTGCAGAAATAATGATATTTGATGACAATATATGACTCGACGCTTTAGTTCTGGGGATTAGGCTACAATATGGAAGCACATATAATAATTTTAAGAACCTATGATCAATTAAATAAATAGAAATAAGAATATACTTACCATTCTTCCCAGCATAAATCTCAAAGTCTTTGGGCCATAAACACGTTGCTGCGATGGCTTTTGGTGTTTCGCATAGAAGGAGCCCACATCTGGTAGTGACAAGCAACCCCTACTTGCTCTGGCGAGGCTACAATCTGGTTTAGCATTAATCTGGTCATGCCAATATATTAGTTGCCCTAAACAATAATTCTCACCATAAGTCTTGCTATACTCATGGAAACCTGCCCCTAACTTTTCAGCAGTCTTGGGGCCCAAGTCAAGTGAACTAATTTGAACTGGCGGAGAGGTAAAAGATTCATATTCCTGCATACACAACATAGAGATGAGTTTTTGATATAATTATTAATTTAATCGCACGAGGTTAGAACTTCCTCAATAAGTGGGGAAAGAAAACATACCTGTATTCTATAGAAATACTTTGTATAAGCATAAATGTGGATCAAGTCGGCAGCGGCATCATGCCGACATTTGTATGTACATGTAAGATTCCTGACTTCATCTCTCAACCTTCAAAAGTATTTTTGTATTTTTAGCATAATAAAATTGCATAATTATTTACGTGGTTGAAACAGGCAAAGTAGAAATTGACAACAAAGAAATACACGCTGCTCACCACAACAAAGATTTCTTAAGACCCTTCCGAATATTATCAGAACCAGACGGATCATGAGCTTGAATCCTGGCCTTAAAATCATTAAGCTGATCTTCTTCTATATAAGGAGCCATATATTGAAGAAGTTCCTGAACTAGTGATCCTTCTCCTTTCCAGAGGATTGCAACCACTGCCTCAGGACTGAGCTTTTCCAAGGGCGGTGGAGCTTTCTTTGGATCACCAAAAAGACGTCTCATAACATACCTTACCTATAATAAACATTACAAAACACTGTTTAATACATAAGAAATCACAAGCTTAGATTTATATTGATGAATATGCTCTGTGCAGTCCATATTAAAAAGATATTCCATACACGCGTCTGATTCTATAGAGAACTTTTACCCAACCAAAATTTTTTATAATGGGTAGCAAAACACCAAACCCAATATAAGGCTATAATACAGATGATGGCATGCAACAGCCAAGCAATTCCATGCTCTGTGGAATTAAAAACAAACATGGCAACGAAGTCATTCTTTAATTTAAAAGCTCCATTAGTGGACTTCTACTCTACTTATGCTCATTATAATGGTTCCCAACTCCCCTCCAAGATTGTGTTATAGCACATATCCAAGGTTCAAAAATTAAATAATTAGGCTTATCTTGTAGATCGTGCCTCAGTATTGCATGACTCATAACAGATATGGTAATTAGAATCCACAAAACCCCTACCAATATAACACAAGACACTCTTTTGATGAAGATCAACAGAAAGAAATATGATGTGAATAAAGAAAGAGTCACCTTATCAAGTGTGAGGGCCAAATTCTGAAGCCTCTGGTTGAAGACACCCTCAGCCTGTATTGTTCAGAGATATATTCAGTAAATATTCATCAATTAATACAGAACCTCAAGTCTCTAAAACATTCAAATGCATCCTCGCAGCACAATCAGAGTATTTGGACAAAGAATATTTACCTGAACCTCAGCATCACTTTTCTCAACCTCAATACATATTTCTAAAAAGTATTTCCTCTTCTCTTCCAAATTATGCTTTAAAATTTCTTCAGGAAGTTTTGTCCTCTCAAAGTTTATGAACCTCACCTATGACATAAAGAAAGTGTCAGAAGGGATTTTGAAAAATATAGGTAAGACAAGAGGCAGCTAAATCACATACCAGTCGAGCAGAATATGCAATAAGCCATTGTGGCAGCCCCCCAAGCAAACAAGTCCCCAACCCAGCCCTTCTTAAGTCTATAACATCCTCTTCGGACACTGAACTCAATTCACAAGCCTCAAGCATCAACCGATGTCGGTCCAAAACCCCATGCCACTCCTTTAGTACCTGATTGACAAAAATCCCATGTAACAAAAGGAAACTATGTTAAAAACTTAATGTAATCGTGCCCAAAAATAGTCATCCCTGAATGAACCTCAATAGAACAGAAGAAGATATACAGTTGAAAAAATAATCATGCTCTAACTGGACTCCCAAAGAAAATGTCTTACAAAAAACACTAGAATGAAAAACTCTGTTTTAACTTTTTCTCTTCTATTTCCCTGTTATAGATGCATATTCCCATGTAAATTATAAATATAAAAATAAGCGAAAACCACCAATTGCTTGCACCTTTTCGAAAGCCCCTTCACCAGTCAGATTCAAGTAGCTTCCTCGACAAACTTGACTGCCACACAGACAAACAGATGCCTCGTACTCTTCCTTACTCTGCGGAAAAATGAAAAGCTTCAAGCATTGATTATAATCACAAATATGAGAACAGTTTAAGAAGAAGACACACCTCTGTAACAGAATTGTAATCAAATGTGATCTCTTCGCCGGGACGAATTTTACGCACAGTGTATATCCCAATCTGGTACTGGCCACCTACAGCTGTAACTCTATAACAAAAAGAAATTCAAAATTACAAAATCAGCACAAAAAATAACCTTCAAATTATAGAACAAAAAAAACCCGACATCATAATCATAAAGTAATAACTAAGATGGAAGGAATTACTTGGCTTCACAATTAGGTCGACAAGAATGACAAATTCGACTCGCATAATTCGCCTTATGCATAGCATCAACAACAACTAAATCATACCCATCAGCATCACCCTGCATATTAACAAAATAGTGTACAGTAAAAACTCAAGGGTAAACCAAGGATGTAATAAGCTCAAACACCAAAATTATTTGAGAAAACAAAACCTTTGGTCTTTCAAGATGGATATTGTAGAATTCTGGAGCAGGTTCTTTACTATTTTTCTGAAGAGAACGAATTCCATCCTGCTTCTCATACCATTTCCAAGCAGGGTAGACCTTTGAAAAAATTTAACGGAAAATCTTCAGTTTATTAGCCTTCAAAGGAGCACTGTTATATATGGAAACCACAAAATAATGTGTGTGCACAATTTCCAAAGTAACTCTACATACAATTAACAAGAGTTACTTTAGCACACCACCAACTTAATGCAAGTAATGGGAACGTATATATTACCTTCCCATATCCTACACAAATGAGAATAATTAATTTTACTGACTAATATGCATTCATACCTCTCCCAAGAACTCCACAACAAAATCGTCTTCTCCAAAACCACATTCCTTATTACAAACAACACCAAGCCCCTGTTCAACACATGAAGACATACAATTCCAGGCGTTAGACGTCTTAACAATAACAATGTGCCTCAAACATGGATTTGAAAAATTGCAAGGCAAATGACAACACTACATTAACAATCTTAAGCATATCACCTTTCTGTAAGCAACATAGTTGTCATCAGGACGGTCATCTATGGCTTTCAAAAGATGCTGACACATTCTTGAGGTTCTTGTATCACCTCCCTCACTAGAACTTCTCTCGATTTCTTCAATGACGGGCCGTAAGGGATAGATCATAGGAGTGTTTCCAGAGCCCGTGAAGTGCCTAACTTGATTATTTAAGGAACAAAGAAGCACGTCTTCGATAAATACATGTTTATCCAGTTGAGACCATTCCAGCTCCTCTGGCATGGAATCTAGTAGAAGATTATGAGTATATGGATCTATTCCATAAACCTCTTGTTCTATAACCTCATCCCCAAGTTGTTTTCGAGGCTTATAATCTTTTACTTCTGGAAGCTCCATATCTGACTCCTCTGTACCATTTTTCTGAGCCAATACCTTCTCTGCATAGTCGTCGGGTAAAGAAACCTGCATCTTCCGCTGCACATGCTCCTCGTCTGCTACAATATGATATTTCTCAATGACTTCATATTTCCTCGTAACAGGAGGAACCAGGCTTGCTTTTGTCATTCGAGCACCCCATTCGCGATCATCAGCCATTGAATCAAAAACCTCATCTGCTGAAAAGTACCCATCTCCTCTGGATTCCCCAGTTCTACTTTCTGACCGAGTATTGGAGTCGCTCTCTGTATCTGATGTAGTAGTTGCATAGTCACTTTTTCCATCTTCAGAAGACCGATCCATGTCATCAGATGTATCACTTTCTGAGTCCATGGATTTTTTGTTCAATTTGGACATGCGCCTTCTGATTTCCCGATCAGATGCATAGTCTCCATAATCAGAACTGTTAAGGGAACTGCCATTATACCTGTTCATGTATTTCCTTCCATTCGCCATCTTACTTGTATTTTTCTTGTACTTAGATGCTGTACCAGAATCATTTTTCCATGATTTTATCATCTCATTTCTTTCATGAGAAGACTTAGAACCTCCTTCTAATCGTGTAGCAAGTTGGGTAAATAATGCTATCATGCGATTCATGTCTTTAGCATCACCCCTACTCTTTGATCTGCATCAGACAGCAAGTGCAACAATAAGTGATGGTTCAAAAATATTTAGTGAACAAAGAACAGCACCACTTGCACAAGAATTTGACAGAGATACCGAGACAAATAGGACAGTATGATGTAAGAAAGACAAATGGACATGTGAACTATCCTGTAACATTCATTGACTTGGACAATTACAGCTGTGGGAGATAACATTTGGCCCCTACAACATATCATGCGTACATACAATGTTTATTCAGTTTCAATAGAGAACCTATAGGAATATTATCCAGCGTAAGCAAAATCCCTCTGATTATGATGATTTCTAGATTTTGGTCACCAACTATGTTACTTGTACAAGACACCAACAAAATAATTAAACTAATAATGAGAGGGGTGGGGAGAGAAGAAAAGAAAAGAAAACTCACTTAATTGCATCCCTGCACATTCGACTGATGTCCTCCTTCACAGCACTTAGTCGGTTGCCTAGATAATAGCCACTTTTCATTTTCCCCTCAATTTCTGCAACCTGATCAAGAATAGCAAAACAAATGGCATTAACATGCTTGTAGCAAAGACCAACTCCAATATGGCTATATAACTAGAATAGAACCGGCAGTACCTTAGGTACAAAGAAATCAAAGGTATTGTCCTTCATGATGTCCTTGAGACTAGAAGCAATAAACTCCTCCATCCTTTTATACCCATTTTCAGATTTCTTGGTTGTCCATCGCCTCATCCGGGCATCTCTAGATAGAATGGAAGAAGATTTCCTGGCATCAAATAGTTTTGAGCGTTTGTATAGGCTCCGGCGGGATAACTGATTCGCTGAATCTCTCCTATCTACACTATCAAAATAATCCTTCAGTTCACCGTAATCATCATCATCCATGCCCATATTTTTTGTATTAGAAATTGATAAAGTGAACTCAGTAAGCTGTTTAAGAGCCCTGTTCTTAAAACGTGATTCCTCTGAAGTCCTCGTGCCACGTGAACTTCGACTTTTGATCCAATTCACAATTGGAAATTTAATGGTTAATTCCCCAAATTGACCGCAACCTCTAATATCTATAGAAGATAAATGGGGAAAAGAACAAAGAATTTGTTCAAGAGTGCCAGCAGTGATGTTGGTGCACCCAATTAGAACCAAAGAATTTATCCTTTCCTTGTCATAGTCATTCTGCATACCAACAAATATGTTAAAAATAGTAAAATGGAATAAAAACCGAGACCTGTAAAACACTAACGGCTAGCTTACCATGATGTTCCAGATCATGGAATCATTGCAATTAGGACCTACAGATGAAAGATCGATCTGCCTTGAAATATCCTTGTAAAACCTGACAGCTGCTCTCCAGTGCTTGCAAGTCAAAGATGCAAAGGCAAGGGATCTCATGTCATAACTCATGAAGTGAAAGACTCTTGCTAGCATATGGCCATCCAACAAGCCCCAGCTACTAGTGTCTACAGCAGTGAAAGCATTCTCTTCAGAGGGGAAAGTGGCATCACCACATAACTCCTCAAATTTGGAGTCTACATTTCGAATTCTCTGCAAGGCTTCTTCCATCTCATAGTCTGATTCACTTTCATCAGCCAGCAACCGAGCTCTTTTACCAGACCGATCATCACCTTCTGTAGTTCGGCATCATCAACCCATCCCACAAGAGCAAATAATTAGGAAGTCACAAAACTATACCAACTAGAAGTCAAATATAACAGCGGAAACACATGAAATGCAAGATAGGAAAAATCGAAGGACTCGTGAATGGAACTAGTAAAATAATATAATCGCAAATATTGTAATAATCAAAAGAATAATTGAACGTCAAAGATAAAGAGAAGGATGTGAGAATGTTTAAGTGGTATCATAAATGTATGTAAAGCAGGGAAAGGAGAAAAGGCAATCACCTATACCTGATTTCCAGTATACATGCTTATCCACCTCTCTTTTGGGTTGTTTCGCATTAATCCATGGATCTAAAACCTCATTTATGGCTGCAGCAAACTCACGACTCTTGTATGATTTCATAACCAATTCGTGTAGCTTTCCAGAAGTATAACCAATGAACTGTGGGTGCGAGCTATGGAACAAACTGCTAATTGCATTTCTGTCACTTAGGGTAGCAACTTGCAATTGTGCTAGAGACCTGGAAACATCATCAGTTGTTGCCTTATTATGCAGGTTTTTCTTGACCGGGGCTTCAGAACTCTCGGCAGCAGAAGTAATTGGAACCCAGACTTGATCGAATTTTCTGAATACACTGCTATACTTTTCGAGGATACCTTGGTCCACCAGGACCTGTAACTCAGAAAATGAAGAAGGGCCTCGTTCACGCCCAGCTCCATCAAGGTAATACCATTCTCCCAAATGTATTTGCAAGTCATCCACAGTACAGAGGCGGTCTTTTGGGGTATTAATGGTTGTGATGTTCTTCCACGAACGCCGCGTGTCATGTTCATTAATGGTTTTCGAACGGGAATCACGCTCTGCCGATGATCTCTTGAGATCACTAGTTGAAGAAAATGGACGAGCAGACCTTGATGATTGTCTCTCCTTTGATCGAACTTTTACTCGAGGCTCAGAAACAAATGAGCCATGATCCTTAACTACACAAGCATTAATCCTTACTACAGGTAGCATTGTCCCTTTTACTCCCCTTACAACAATGGGCTTAATTTGATTTGCTCTGATCACGCCATTACATTCACTCCTCTCATCCGGGCACGAGAAGGCCCAAGATGGGAGGTCAAGCCTTCTACTATGAGAAGGATAGTACAACAGGTCCTTCTCAAGCCATCGAGGGTCCTCACACCCAGATTTTGGCATCTGGCACAATGGATAGCCATCATTGACAACAAGTCTCTTTCGCACAAATCTATCCTGGGCAGCTTCATCATTTCTCCTCCAGTCCCCACCTTTGCACGACCAACAGCCAGAAAACCACTCACCAGAATCGGCACAGGGGAAGGAACTATCCTTTTCAGGAGGTGCACTTAACCTCAAGTCTTCTGCTTCTTTGCAGGTTATGTCAGAATATCTAGCCATTTCATCTGTCTTTTGATCATACTGTTCCTCAAGATAAGATCGTTGCCAAGTAAAACCTATTACATGTCCAGTACAAGTTTTACATTAGATGCAACCAAATGAATAAATGCGCATTTGGCATATTCCAGAAAAATTATGATAATGTGCGAGTGTAACTAACATAAAAAAAATACATACCTTCAGAATTTCCCCATCTTTCCCACTGTGCACAACCAAATGTTACTTGCAATGCTTCTGTGTGATCACAAATTCCAGGGTGTGGAAAAGCATGAGATATTTCTCCAATTAATTAAATAAATAAAAGTGAAAGATTGGGTGGATAAAGTTCCTTCAAACAATTTCAAATTAATAATGGAAAAAAAAGTGCAAGCAATTAGAAGATATGGAAAATACCTCCAAGAATCTCAAGTTCCCTTCCGGGGATAACAGTAAATCCCTCCAGCAGAACTCCAACCCTTTCATCAATGTGTAGATCTTCTAAAGGCACCGATACAGCTGCAATGTCACTGGGGGATACAGACGGTGGCAGACATACTGCTGTTTCCTCTGCAGTATGGATAGTGGATTGCCCAGTATCACAGGAATCAGCCAATAAATTTCCCGATGCCTCTGGAGGGCTAGCCAACTGGGTCACACTTTCTGATACAATGGGCGGGAAGTTCAAACTTGCCAATGGAGAAGCTGCATTTTCAACAGTAACCCATCTGTCACTATCCAAGTGCTTTACTAAGTGATCTGATGCAAGAACTCCTTCTTCCACAAGTACCTTAAGGTCACACAATTTAGACGGTCCGCATTCAATGCCAAAGTAATCTAGATAAAACCATTTCCCTGTTATTGAATCAGCCGCCATGGGTGCATGTGGTGGTGTGTCACATATATCCATATCTTCCTCCATAGAAGCCAGCTCTTGAGGAAGAGTTTCTTCAATTTGATTTATGCAGTTAGCACTGGGAATCTTAGACTGCTCCTCTTTATGAGATGGACAGCTGGGAGTTTTCTCCACAAGTCCATTGGCATTGACTATGTTGTTTATATCTTGAGACTCTTTAGCTACAAATTTTAAGTCTTTTCCATTTGGATCTCTTGGAAAGGGCTTCTCCTCTTGGTCTTTGTTTCCGTGTAGCGAGCTATACTTTTCCCGTCCTCCATTTCTTCCACCTGCTTCACGGTGAATATTAGGCCTACTCCGATCAGATGGGGATCGTTCCAAGCAATTAGGAGTCCGATCTCTCCGCTCATACTGTCGAGATCGGTCTTGAGGGGACCGTTCTGCATGAACAGGACTTCGTTTTCTATGATCATAATTCCGGCTGCGGGCATATGGGGATCTTTCTCGATTGCATGGTGATTTCTCACGTCTGTGAGGAGATTTTTCAGGACCAACCCAATGGTCGTTGTGACGAGCCCGATCACGCGGGGACCTCTCAGAATGACCTGGGCCTGGGCTGCGGCCATGCCTGTCATGAACTATTCTAGAAGAAAGAGAAGAGTCATGATGTCTGGAAGAGTACTTGTCAGCTGAAGATATTCTGTTTGAAGACAGATTTCTGTAAGGCCTCTCCACGGACCGCCCAGAGGGAGTAGCAACTCGGTTACCGTCATCAGAAAGCCTCCTGCTTTTAGAAGCTGAAAAATCACTGTAATCAGAATAATGCTTCCGTTCAATACCATCTGTGTCAGTACCATGCCGCTTCGGCCTATTAGCAGACGAGTATTCTCTAGCATGGTTTGTTCCATTGCTGTATTCGTTCTTATATGAACCTTCATCGTCTACAATTTTAGAACTGAGCCTTCTCTCTTGGCCAGCCTCCCACCTTGAAGAACTTCTGTTAAGCTGATTCCCACTTCTATTGAACTCCTTCCTCCGGGGAAGGTCATCAACTGGAAATTTCCCAGAAGGAGGTGTCCTCTCATGATCAAGTTTCCATATTGTATCCTTACCTGAGTCAAACCTGCGTGACTTACCATAATTGTACTCGTCCCCTTTCTGCCACCTGTCGCGGATGAACTCTCCTTTCTCAGGTTCATCTTTTGAGCTTCTCCAGGAAGCAAATTCTCCCTTTTCAGCTTCCCCATTTCTAACCTTGTCAGGAACTATCTCCCCCTTCTCCAATCCCCCGTTGCGCCATTTCCCCGCAGCAAATTCTCCCTTGTCCGCTTCACTTTTCCTGACAATCTCGCCCTTTTCGATTTCGCTCCTCCATTTTTCAGGCACAAACTCTCCTTTCTCCACTTCACTCCGTGGCCACTTGAGAGTCCCCAATTCACCCTCTTCCACCTCATCTTTAGACCCCTCGTCCACAATCTCTCCACTTTCAACTTCTTGGCAACTCTTGACTGCTTTCTCCAACCCTGATCCAGTCTTTTTCTCTTCGCCCTTCTTCACTTTCACCTTCTTCTTGAGTGACTTGGAAGTACTGAAACCATTGATGTTGTTGCTGTTTGCTTTATTCTTGCCTACGCATAGCGTCTCTGGAATTGATACCCTCTCCATGCTATGCTGCAAAGCCATGCATCCCACGGCTCCTCCTCTAAAAGAAAACCCTAATTCTCGCCTTCGCCGGGGCTGTCGATGCTCATGCTGCAATCCACCCCGGGGCTTTCTCAATCCGCCACGCTCCCGGCGCAAAAACCCTAATTTCAGCCAAGAGCTTCACATTAGAAACAAACACCGCATCCAATGTAGGGTTTCAGAACCCAGAACAAGAACCAACGAGCGAGTAAGAGCCTGAATTGGGAAAGTAGAAAAGCGGAGACGAAACCGAGACCTTAGGGTTCGGGTTCGACAGGAGAAGAAGAAGACGATTACAGGGTTAGAAACAAAGGAAAAGAGGAGATGAAATTACCGGGAAAACTGAGGATGAAGAGGCGATATAGATCGGAGACGAAAGGTAATCGAGGAGCTCCGAATCGCGAGAACCAAAATAGATCGAATGGAGCAGCGAGAAGGAGAGCTGAACCCAAATCTGTACCTGGAAAATTCTCCCTTAGGCCCTTAGGCTCTGTGCTATATCTTGGTGTTGTGTTCTTGGTCCGAAAGACGAAACCTCCGTGTGATTTTTATTTTCGTGTGGGGGTGAATCGGTGAAAATACGTCAATGCCCTCGCCGGGAATTAGAAAGAGGCCACTTGATTGAGCTGCCGTACGGGTCGGTTAGATTCGGAACCTCTAATCGGGTTGTTGACTCGTTCGTTGAATTCCGATGCTGACGTCAGCTTCAGATGAGCTAATGCCTAGGGAGAGCACTGAACAACACACACAGTTTCACACTTTCGTGCTTTATCTCTTGTTTGTTCTCTATTCTTTCCTTGTGAAATGCAGCTGCAAACTATAACCAAATTTCTTTTCCCTTTTATATTTTTTCGTGCACAAGTTTTTGATGCCTATAAATAAATAGGAAATCATTTGACCAACCGAATCCAAATATTTTTTTAAGGTAAAAACAAATTTTATTAATTAAATAGCAACTAACCCGGCATCAAGCCAGACAGTTGAAAGTACAGATGGTGGGACAGACCCCTCACCATAATCCCAGCTACACTGTTAGTTAAAACAAAATTGGCCAATTCGTGAGTCATTTGATTACGAGCAAAATAAAGAATGACACATGTTCCGATAGTAAATAGTACGCAACACCATTCGTTAATGATTACTCAAAAGTTGTTCAGCTCGACCCGTTTAGCATCATGTAGAGCCACGACATCCACCACGACATCCACCTCATGCGAATAGAGAAACCCCATGATCCCGCTGCAAAA
>JAYMTP010005650.1:0-13083 GCA_036897365.1 Geranium brycei | reverse complement strand
ATTTGGAAACCGGACGTGACCGGTTCGGTTACCCATTCTTCCATCCGGTCCCGGTTAACCGGATATGGACACCCCTAGCTGTGGTCATCAACTCTATCACACCTCTCATTTCCTTCTCCTATGTACCTCTGCAGCAATTGATCATTGCTCATTATTCACATTTCAGCTTATGACTTTTGTGTTATCACTCTGTATAATTAACTTTAACCAGTGATCCATTATGTATACACAGTACTTTTGACCATGTGTTAAAACTCGAGTGCATGTCTCGCACGTGAATCATATATAAGAGATCGGAGATGCGATACAAATAAATCACACCATAAATCATCACAGCTAGCTCAAACCACCTCTGATACCATGTTATATAATATGTAAATGAATGATATATGTTATTCGATACCAAACTCATCAGTAAACTTATATATGTTAAAGTCATACTCTCACATGCTAGGTTAATCCACGCATATAGTTGAGATAATATCTATATATACATAACAAGCCACTCATATTAGTTGTTGACGCAACATCCCTACAAATTTGTTACACGGGGAAAAGTGTTTGTATATGTTAAACGCCCAAAATGTGTATGCTATATACTTTATTCGAGGGAATACTCAATACACCTAGTTACATTCGTTACATACATTGTTCTAATCTTTTCTTATAACCTTATTCACCTTGGATCGCCATTGCAAATAAGCAGGTAGTCGACACATGCAAAATACATGTTTGGGATGATAAGGGTACATCCGATACGTTGATTTTAAATTTTTAGGATTCCCATTTGTTTGCGGGACGAATGAATTGTTTGTTTTAGTTTGTGTTCAGTTGTATACGCATGTTGAATGGGAAGTAGAACAAAACTGAACCGAGTTTTTTCAAGATTCTGTTAGGGTATACCTGACTTCCATAATCAATGTATGTCGGTAATTAGGTGAATCATAGAGCCGACATACATAGATGCGTCGGTTCTATGCTTACCTTGCTGACGCATATAGCCTTCTCTCTAAATGTGTTGGCTAGGTGAATTATAGAGCCGACGTATATTGTCTACATTCGTCATATATATTCGGTTCGCTTATATGTTGACGCTTCCCGATACAACTGTGTGTCCACATGACCCCCTTACCAATGAGATTATGTCAATGATTCAATTTCAAGATGTATAAGAAAGCTATCTTAACTAATGTTTTGGTTCAAAAAAACAAAAATCTTAACTAATACTTGATGTGGGACCATGACCATGACCCGAAACTCAAAAATAGTTACAACACAACAATTTGTGCATGTTGGTGGTTCAAGTAGGAGATCTCGGACTTGGAAATATAGATTGATTCAAAGTGTGTAGAGAGAGGTCCATATCTATTCTCTGATGCTAGCCAGGGACCAATTTACGACTTGTCGTAACTCATCTCTGGTCATTGTTTTGCTTCTTCTAGCCGGCATTTATTCTGAGAGAGAAGAATATGCAGACAAGGACTGATCATCACTGCGATTTTGCATCTTCAATTCCTTCTGAAAATGACAATTATGACAAGTTGCACTTAACATTTATTTAATTTAATTAAACCTACCTAAAAGGAAAGAGTAAGATGTGCTGCAAAGTGGCGTGAAAAGAAGGGGTTTCAAAAGAGGAGCCATCTCTTATCTCCTCCTGTGATGAATTTTCCCCAAAATTCCCAATGAAGACACATATTTGAGAAACATATAATGATGATACTTATTTTTTTAAAAAAATTAGAACTCTTGACCTCTTGAGATTCATATGGCCGTCCATTGAGATCCGGCCCGATATATTTGGAGTCCAACCCGATATATACAACCCACATGTTATCAGAGCGGATTGATTTGGCATGTGCTGGTGGGCTTCATCTCTCCCTATGGCTCCGCTCTCCCGTAAGCCCGATATTGTGGTCTGTGTAAGGGAAAAATAAGTCTGTGTGCAAAAGACATGTCCTACTATAACCCACGTGTGGGGGAAGTGAGTTGATAAGCCCCACACGTAGAATACACATGAGAGAAAGTGTTGAGAATATATAAAATCTCACATGAAAAGAATATGAAATGAAAAGTGTATATAGAGGGAAGAGTAAAATCGTACTAATAAGTTTGAGATTTTAGTTGTGTAGCCCGGTCCAATATATGCAACCCAATTTTACATTTTTTTTATTACTTTTATATGTATTTATTTGTTGTTCTATTTTATTGGTATTCGTTCCTATTTTGCTACACTTTACACGGAAAAATAAATATATTACAAATGAGTAATCTCAGCTAGGTACACCTAAAAGAATAATGTGATTTTCACATATAACACTTGAAAATTTTTAATCTGGGAGGTCACCTAAAAAGTTTATTTTTCACATAGGTCATCTAATTTTTTTTTAATTTGGGAGGTCACATAAAAAGTCTATTTTCCCTAAAGTATTTTGGGAAATGAACAAAATACTCTTATAATTTTTATTATTTTAAAAATCAATTTGGTCAGACCCGAGTGAACCCTGGTCTACAGTAGACCAGACCAATTCCGGTCTGAGTTCATCTTCCTTCACGAGTTAAACCCTCTTAGCAGCTTCGATCGGTGGTACGATGTTATCGACTCCGAGCATCTACTTATCGACGGCATGCCCATCTGGTTCACCTCGTATTCTACTTCGTTTTGGTCTCCTGTAGCGTCGATACTGCTGCGACTCTTGAAAAACTCTTCTTGGGAAGCCCTCAGATTCTCGTAAGCCACGCAGAGGCACTTCTTCGTGTTCTCACCACCATCCTTCTCTTTTCACTCGCATGTAACTCCAAATCCCCAATTTCCTTCTTTGATTTCTTCTTCACCACTACAAACTTTCGATCCCAGATCTTGTTCCTTGGCGTGTACACATGAGGATTCGAGTACCTCAGAGCCGATTTCTGGGACTTAGACGCAGATTTGACCTGTGGAGAAACGGATTATTTGTGTCCCAGTCCAAGGCTCGAATGAGAGAGATTGAGATTAACGTTCTCAAACTTCTTCGATGATGTTGTAACACACGGTCGAAGCTGCTAGGAGGGTTGAACTCGTGGAAGAGGGTTCACTCTGGTCTGAGCTAATTGATTTTTAAAATAATGACAAATATAAGAATATTGTGGTCATTTCCCAAATTATCAAAGAGAAAACAATTTTTTTAGGTGACCTCCCAAATTTTAAAAAATAAAGTTTAAGTGACTTACGTAGAAAACAAACTATTTAAGTGACTTCCCAAATTACATAAAAGTTCAGGTAACCTACGTGAAAATTGCATTCTTTTAATTATACCTAAGTGGGATTACCCCTGTTACAAATTATGACAAGGTCACGAGATTGGCCTAACCTTGTTTTCTTAAATACTGTTACTAGAGGAAAATATAGGTTTGATCATACAATCTAATTATAAACAAAAAGTAAAGGAAAAATGTATTGCACGGTTGGCCACGCATATATTTAGCCCCTCGAGAATTCTCCACCTTTGTTTCACAACAGAATTTTTTTTACCTTTGAACGTGTTTTGCTATTTTTCATTTGTCTCCCAAGAATTAAGGATCTCCAATTTTCATTTCCCTTCTTGTATCTTCTCTTTCTCCGTTTCTCTCTTTGTTTTTCTACATTATTAACCCCCAACAATACAAGCTCAATTCGTCTCTCGTATTGCTCTTACTACACCCCTCACCATGGTAAGCATCCACACATTAACGTTATTTCATTTGGTTTTATATCTTGTCCCCGTGAGTTTACTAATAATGCTTTCGGGTTTGTTAGGCGAACGCGGTGTCTGGAATGCACGTAGATGATCAGTGCAAGCTCAAGTTTCTGGAATTGAAAGCCAAGAGAAGTTTTAGATTCATCATTTTCAAGATTGATAATATGGCAGTGGTGGTGGAGAAACTCGGAAGCCCCGAGGAAACTTATGAAGATTTTACTGCATCCCTTCCCGCTGACGAGTGTCGTTACGCTGTATTTGACTTTGATTTCACTACCGATGAGAACTGCCATAAAAGCAAGATTTTCTTTTTCGCGTGGTATGTTTATGATACGCATAACTTATATATAAAGAAAAAAAAAATCACGCTGGACTGACGAGCTTGACGTTTAAATTAACGATCTAACGTATTAATATTAAAAGTCGGAGCTGAAGATAATATTAATAGGTTGAGGCTCGTATTTGTTATTTAAATTGTTCTTGTAATTCACGTCCTATGAATCTGCAATCGTGAAGTTTAGTTTAGCCCAAGGTGTGAAATTTACATATTATTAGAAACAAACTTGGATGATTTGGACCTCTACATGGCATTTTCGGTCAATATTTCATTTGCGGAAGTTCAATCCTGTTATAACCCACTTATACATGTTTGTGATCTCCGAATCATAATCCAAATGTCAAGTTCTGATATGACCCATGTGTGTGTGTATATGTGTGTGTGTGGTCTTCAGCTTACAACTCTGATATGACTTGTGTGTAGACGTTCAGTCTTTTGCATGACTAAACTTATAATATGTAAAATTAAATGACGTGCTACACTATATCCATGTAATCAAAGAAATTTAATCCTGATATATAGGTATTATGTTTTGTTTTATCAGGTCTCCTGACACATCGCAAGTGAGAATGAAGATGATCTACGCGAGCACCAAGGATAGATTCAAGAGAGAGTTGGATGGGATTCAAGTTGAGTTGCAAGCTACAGATCCAAGCGAAATGAGCATGGACATTGTTAAAGCCCGAGCACTTTAAACAGATAATATTATTCATATCTATTCAATAATGTTGGTGGGTATGTTGGTTTCATCTTCATCTATATGCTTATAATAGTCTCCAAACTAAGATAACAACATGTTGGGGGCTTTCTATTTGTTTTTCCCTTTCTGTTGTTGCGTGGGGATGTTTTGTTTCAAATTTTCATGGTATAAGCCATATACTTTGGCATTAATGAATTTGTGATGCCACTCAATTTGTTTCTTTAACAACTATCATGTGTCCATGTTTATAATATATATTTGATTATGGCATAGCTTGTCGTTGAAAATTGTATAACAATTTATCGTTTACGCCGATGGGTTTCCCAGTCCAAATAATATTTATAATAATTATGTAAGGTCAAAAACAGTGAAGACTATGATTGCTAGAGTCCAAGAATAGTTAGGGTCACAGACGGTTCGTAAATAGTAAAGACCACCTTAGTGTATGCCAATAAATAAGAGGGCTCGACACTCACCACTCTCATACCATCTTGAGTCGAGTCTATTACTGAGTCTGTAAGATAAGAGAGTTCTCTTTAGTGTTATTGTAATCATTTGTGTAATCACTATACTCTATCTATCCAATTCCTTACCTTAATCCTTAATACCTCCTTTGTTGTTGTACTCACTAATTGTCTGTAAATTTGATATAATGAAACCAAAAACTCTGTAGGAAATGACTAAAATACAATATACTGATACATTTAACTTGCCTATGAATTCAATGTGTGATTTTCCCAAAATTTCTTCTCCCATGCCTCCACTTGTTTGATAGAATTCTCCTTCCTCCATCTAAACTGGTTTTGAGATTGGGGATCATAAGAAGGCATGTCGCAGGGGCTTTCGTCCGACGCCTCCTTCACCAGCGACTCCATCATAAACTCCCTCTCTAACCCATTAGCCGCACACACCAATTTCTCCGAGCACATCTCCACCGCTGCTTCACTCACAGACGGCTTATACCTCAAGAGCTTAGCGTACTCGCTCAACAGATGGAACATGTAGTCGTAGACACGGTCCATCTTCAAGTCCTCTTGGATGAACTCACTCGCCGCCTTGCCTATGGCCTGCGCCTGCTCATTTCATCATATCAATACTAATTCATTTCATGCCAAATGTTGTTAACTCAAATGTTCAGGTCAGTCGTTACCTTTTGCTTGTGGTTATTTCCCCAATCAACGGCGAATTTGATGGATTTGCACTTGTCGTCGTCCCTTATGGGCCAGTAATGGTGCACCGGCATCAAACTTCTAGTGAAGAAGTCGTAGTAACGAGGCCTTACCACTAGGGTGACCGAATCACAAGCGAGAATGTACTTTTCGCTCACGGACCATGCCGACCCTTCAATATAGATCTTATACCTGTTCAAATTTAAGTTCACTAGTAAACAGACCAGAAATAAGAATCCAATTAAGACCAAAATGGAAATAAAATGGTCACCTATGGATGCATTGGCTTGCCAAGTCGGATTGTTTGTACCCTTGTTGTGATTCTCTGATCCAATCCTGATAATTATTTCAGTTACATTTTACATAACGGAATATTGTGTGGTTACTAATTCAAATTTGGGAAAATGGCAAAAATCTGCCGTATACTATCGCACTTTTACAAGAGGGTGTTGTGTACTTTGTTAATGACAAAAATGTGCTATGTACTTTGATTTTGTATACAACACCCTTTTGCAAAAGTGTGATAGTATACATTGACTTTTTACAATTTTCCCTTAAAATTATTCCGAGGGAAGAAAAGTGCAGTGCACGGGTAATTACCTGGGCGTAGATACGAGCGTTCCAGTCCGCCTTCTCAGAGACATTACATTTAAGAAGGTCGAGCCTTGTTTCGGCAACAATTGGGTTTCCCTTCCAGTAAGCATAAGGTTCCCTATCGATCCACCTGCTCCTAATGTTTCCTTCTTCTAGACGCTTCAACAAAGAGCCCCAAGGTTTTATGTTAATCTCGGGCCTACACGACACATTGCGTCACCAAGTTCATATCATAATTTGCTCTGACATATTAACGTAAAATAGAAATATACAGCTAATCACCGAAGCAACCATACCAGCCCCAAAACGACCAATCGGGGAAAGCAATATCCAGTGTGGCATCATCAGCACAATACCGGAACAGAGGCGGTGGGGCAGTGGCATTGGGTCCTCTATAGAACTTTGAAATAACGACAGGCCAGTCGACACAATCGAACATCAACTCCAGATCAGGCACTTTTCCGGGATACTTCCTCAACATCTGTAGAATGCCCCATAGAGTGAAAACATCTCTACTCTGAAATGATTTTTGGAATGTCTCCACGTACACTCGACCATTCAATATCACCAATCTGTAATGTCACAAGATACAAGTCTAAATTTAGCAATGTATCTGCATACACTTCAACAAGACAAACCTCAAGATTAACATAAATTCACAGCTCTAGGTGTTGACTAGTCATATGAATAGAAAATGGCCCAAAAGCATGTAAAATTAAACTGCTTACTACTCTCTTTCTCAAGCTTGTGATGAGCTCCAGCAATGACTATTGATATCAATTGTTCGAACAAGAAAGGATCTTGAAGGAATGGTCTTCATAGGGTTGTTGATCATGTAGTCCCTCAATACAAAACACTCATCCACTCTAATGATGAGGCTCCAATAATTTTCTAACTAATTCCTGACTATGTGTTCTTGGTTTCTTATAATTGATAGACATGTTTGCGAGTATGTGCGAGAAGCAGAGCAAATTGCACACTCAATTGAGGGACTACATGATCAACAACCCTATGAAGACCATTCCTTCAAGAAAGCAGAAATCGAAGAGCAACAACAACTTGGAGAGGACTATCTCTTTCATGCACAAACTGGTTGACCATTAAGCTCCATGGAGTGCGAGTCATCATCAACCACTAGAGGACTCAAGCACGTCACGATGGAGAAGAAGACCTCACGAGAGAATACGAGCAAAAATCCATTTTCTTTTCGTTTTTAATATCCATTGTCCATGACTTAACCATTTATTTTCTTCAGTTCACTTTTTATCTTTTCACATCTTTATATTTCCACTTTCTTTCTGATCAGTGACTATCCCGCCGGTCCTCCTTCCTCCTTCTCTGCAACCACAGTGATATCATCGACGACCCAAATGTCGATATGAAGTCCCCTTCCCACTCACATGCCGAGAGCAGTGGCGGTGGAGGCTACGCCGCTGGAGAAATCGTGAACTAGCGTGCCTCCGCATGACTAACAAAAATAGATACAAACCGCTACTCCATCTTCTTGTAACGAACCATACGGTTCCCAAATCAAATAATCACGATTTTTTCGAATCCAGTCTCACTCATGGCTTTCCTTTCCTACTCCAGTGAAGCAAGCTCAATGGACCAGGATGGATACTCTGGCAGCCATCCCTCAAATTGTCGTCGTTGAGGTCATGGTGGTTCCATCAGTTGTCGGTCGGCTTCACATCGTCGGCGAAATGCAGCGAGAACGACAGTAACGAACCCAAATCATTAATCATATATCTCTTTGCATCCCTTGTTAGAAGACTATAAATAGTTAATACTTTTTTATAAATAAAATAAAATAGGTTGAGTCACGATGACGACATCCCTTGTCATCCCTTCTCCTTCCTTAGTGATATGAGTAGACCACCCTTCTTCATCGATCGGGGCTTCTCTTTTGTTAGTGTTATGCGTAGACCATCCTTCACCATCGTTCAGGGCTTCTCCTTCCTTAGTGCTATGCGTAGACCGTTGGGGAGAACCTGAGCTTTTATCAAAGAGGAGCACAATATAAGGAAGCTCATATACACATTAAAGTCCATCTCACCTCTAACCCAAAAGACTAGCTTAGTAGGTTTTTGGTCTAATGTTATGTAAACTCTCCTTATATAGTGTACTCTTCTGATGTGGAACATGGATTCACGTGTGGAATCCTAACCCCACCCTCCACATTGAGTTTCTTACGCTTCAGAGCCAAATTTTTGTCTTGTACTCTCATCTGTTGGCCTGCCTAGCAATCCTGGCCTGATCAATCATGATTTTAAATTCTACTGGCTCACCTGGCTTGATCCACTGGCCTATAAGATATATGCAAACCATCCTCTAATACCACTTGTTGAGGAGAACCTGACTTTTTACCAAGGAGGAGCACAATACAAGGAAGCCCATATACACATTAAACCCTACATCTGACCCAAAAAACTAGCCTAGTAGGTTTTGGGTCTAATATGTATATAAACGATCATTATACTATGCGCTCTTCCGATGTGGGACATGAACTCACATGTGAAATTCTAACATAGACCACCCTTCTCCATTGCTTCGGGATTCTCATTTGTCATTGTGTATAATCTTCTCCTAATAGATGTAGCTTAGCGCCCCATTCGAAGCCATCGCCATCGTAGAGAAACAGATTTGGTCGAACCATCTTCCTTGTGTAGTACCAGAAGCAAGAATGTGGATCATTCTTTGACCTTCGAATGGAATGACCATCAAACTATTTAATTCTACACAAATGGGTTGACATTTCTAGCTTCGCAAAACCTCGCACGATTTCGCAGAACTTACAGAGCCCAAATATGACCGAGAACCAGATCTACGCTGCTTCGACCAAGAAAGTTTGTCTTCCATGCTATGGGAGACTTTGGGGAATCGCGATAGAGGAAGCATATATGGAGAGCTCGTGTTCGTCTCCCTGGCTTTGGACAATGCCGACAAATGGCGATGGAGAACTCTTGTCGGAGTAAATGAATCACGATGAAGGAAGCAAAACTGGATTCACCGTAACTCAATGATGCTCGGTACTTTACCATGCTATGGACCGTCAAGAGAGTAGTGGGGCCTATGCTTTTTTTATTTTGGAGTTTCACTTTTGATCATGAAAGGGTTTTCTTAGATTACAATATCACTCTACCTAACCAATAACTCATCATCACCCATGAAATACTGTTGGGCATCCAACCCTGATCTCAAGTCAATGAAGAGCACCTCTGACCACTAGATCAAGTAGCAAGTTCAACATGAAGAGTTAACTTTGTCATTTTGGTGAAATTGAAAGTCATATTTAAATAAAATGGAGTTAAGGGTGCAAAGCATTAACCATGTTTGAACAAGTGATGCAAAGCATTACCTGAAATTGGCAGTCCTAGCAGCCCTTTGAACCATTTCTTTAGTGATCCCGGTTTGAGCCCACGGCTTGAGGTCGTCGTGTATCCAGCGGAAGTAATGTGGACAAGTTGTCGTCGGCGGGTCCAAATCTCTTCCAAGTTGGACGTTAACGTTGGTGTAGTTGGGACATGTTCCTGTGAGGTTAAAAGCAGTGCAGTTTAGTGGAATCATAACTTTCTTCCTTATGCTCGGTTGAGGCTGCATTTGACTTTGTCCGCTCATCAATTGGGCTGCTCTTTCAACACTTATCTGCAACCATACATCAACTCTCCATCTCTATTATTTAATTCTCCACCCAAATGATTGACTAAATTAATGGAAATTGTTTCCACGTGACAATGCAAAAATATCTTATCATATGATGAAACTGGCACGCTATATTGGAGACAGCTAGAAGTAATTCATGTATTTTCTATATGTGACACACTAACAAAATTTAATTTTACTCGAATTCAATTCAATCAATCTGTATTCCTAGTAAGTGACGATTAAAAATATTAAGGGGAATTACGTGTCACAATATTATTATGTCATCGCAGTGAACTTGAAAGTGCATTAGGTCATCATGATCAAAAAAAATTTAATATCATAACTATTAAAAGTGGATGGAAAATATTCATTTCTTATTCACCTAACACATATAAGAGTCTAACTTTACATAATGACTAAATTACCCTTCAATTTTAACATTGCTTAAAGACGTTGAGATATTAAAATTTCTTACTATAATAACATGGTATACTTTAATCGGGTATAATTCATTGTGATTGCATGTAATTTCCCAAAATATTAATTCAAACCAAGAAGTGAGAAATTCTTAAACGTGACAAGGGGACGAAAATGGGGCCATGCAAAAGAGAAGAAGAAATGTTGGTGCATCCAACGGTGGTGGGCCACCCCACGCCATCAACGGTGCGATCGATGTCAGAATTCAGGTATGGGACCCACAAAAACGTACCGACATACAACCCAACTATTTTCACTCTTCACATTGCGTACCGAAACTGCATGTGCCTCACCCACAAAACGACGTCGTTTCCGCAATTTCGCACCGCGAGAGAGAACCCCACACAGCATTGAAATCGTGATTCGTAGACATCAAGTTACGAAAGCTTAACGGATTGATCCCAATTAACTGGTGTAAGTAGTAATTAATTGTTGTTTTTGAAGGATTAATTAATTGTTAATTATAATGAAGGGATCTACAAATTAAGGATAAATCAAGATTGTGAAAATTGAAGAGAAATGAATAAAGAAGTAATAAACGTACCAAGGAATCGGAGAAGAGAGTGGCGAGGTAGGCGGCGACGATGAGGAAGAAAAGGAGAGTGAAAATGGCGGGTGGCCTCCCAAAAGGCCTCAATTTGGATTCTGATCCGTACTTGTTCTCTCTCATCACTCCAATTAAGCCTGTGCTTGGCTTTGCAATTGCATGCATTTGATTTTCAGGAGAAACAAAGAAAGGTTATTTTATTTATTCAATTGCGACTGTGGAGTAGTAGGAGACGCGAGTAATAGAGTTTGAGAAAAACAGAGCAGAGAGCACAGGACACGTGACTGGACCCATCTACTACTTTCTCTATTTCTTCAACTGTCTGTTTCACTCGTGAGAGCTATACTCCTCTAACCACAACACAACACCCTTTCTTTTTAGCTTAATTACCTCAATAAATATTATTTATTATCTTCTCAAAACAGATCCATCCATGACAACAAAAAAATTTGAAATCAAGATCTCTATGACTTTTGATGTTTAAACTAAAAATGGGTAATTTGTAGTACGTGAGTTTTTAAATTCACCGTTGTGTACTTTTTTTTAATTCATGGTGGTGGTCTGACTTTCAATTTCCATTAAATGTCAAAAAAAATACAAAACTGATTTCAATATTAATTTTTTTAATGAGAAAGTATTTCAAAAGAATATTAAAATTAGAAAACAAATTTATTATTTTAAATATTTTATAATAAAATTAATATTCAAATCATTATTTATTATTTATTATTATATATAGGGATTCACTCTGTTACAAACGGATGTAGAACGTCCGAATGTTCTACAGTCGTCAGATCGTTGAAGATCTGAATGTGTGTTGTCCAACACGCGACACGTGGCAATAAGGTTTTACAACGGACATTTTCAAGGTTCTACAGGGTCAATCACTATTTATCATTTCGCACTAAACATTCTACATAAGTCAATCACGTTCTACCATTTCGCACTACACATTTTACCGGTTCGAACGTTCGGAAATTGTACCTGATTGTTGCTCTATATATATTATTTATTTAATTGAGTATTTCAACTCTAGTTTTGGCTAAAATTAATGTCAATTTTAGGCACTTTTATGACCCAAAATTAAAGTTTTGGTACTTTCAAGTTTCAAATGTATGATTTTTGTTTAATGTATTTAAGTGTGATCAAAAGTAGATATACTGAAGTATATCTACTTTTAAAACGTAAGCATTAATTTATAAAATCGGGCTTTTAATTAATATGGCAAGGGGGTGAAATGGAAATAATGTTAAAGAGGTGTTGTTGAAATTAACCCTAGAAAACAAATCAGAAACGGGTGAAGAGAAGATAATATTTAATAGGTATAGAGCCCAAAAATAAATAGTAGGTATTAAGCAGCTACCCATCAAATTAATTTTCTTTTCAATAAATAGATGACCTACACACCTAATTTGTACGCAAACACAAGAAAAGTAAATACGTCAACTAAATGTGTAATCTGGTATGCTACCATTACTCTGGAGTTATGTCCCACTTTAGTACCCAGTTCTACACCTCATTCATATCTCACAAATTCTTCATGTACTTTTAATTTCAGAGAATTTTATATCAATATTTACAGTACCCAATCATTCACTATAGTGCAGGATAAAGGGTATATATTTTTCCTATAATATTCATTTCTAATTAGTCTTAGTCTTAATCTTAAATAGTATATAAGAAATAAGGATGATTGTGGTTGGATTCGCTGAATAGAGTGAGTTATTTGATATGTCACTTAAAAAAATTACCGTTACTTAAAGACCAAAATAACCTCTTATTTATCTTTTAACGTTATTTCAAGTTGAAATAAACAAAATGTTCTTGCCAAACAAGGGCATGCTTCTCCCCTCTTTCCTTTGTTTCTCTCTTTTCCGTACACCACCTTCATTTCTTTC